>PVIH01014371.1:0-54088 GCA_004025045.1 Sigmodon hispidus | reverse complement strand
ATTTCATAGAATGGGAAATCCTCCCTGTCTCCACATCTATCCATTCTACTATCTTCTGTTCAAATTTCCTAGAGTTTCCATCCATTATCCTAAAATTTTCATCCATTTTTTTAAATTTTTCATCCAATTTCCTAAAATTTTCAGCAATATGAGCTCTAAATTCCTCTGTGATCAAAGTAGACCTCTCTTCTATGGAAACGATGAGTTTCTGGAGTGTCTAAATATGTTCATCCATGCCAGACATCTTAACCTCATACTCTCTATGTTGAGATGCCTTAAAATAGCTAAGTATGAAGTACATTATCACACAAAAAAGCAAAAGGACTCCTGGGTGGAGATAATGCGTAATCCTGGAAATAATCCTCTATCACCATTGTGACAAAGTGAGAAAAATTCTGAACATTTATCTGGTAAGACATTGTAGAAAGGAAAAAAAAATATGTAGAAAAGAAAAGGAAGAAAAAATATACTCAGATGTAATGAGAACTTACGGCCAGCAGATGTCGCTGTCGTGATCAGCAGCAGCAGCAATGGTGCGGGAAACGAGGTGGCGATTCGGCTGGGAGGGTCTTTCTCAGATCTTTCAACAAATCCTACCAGGCGTGCTCCACTAGAATGGGCCAATCCGTCTCTCAGGAGGTCTGCTGCGGGTAGATTCATTCCTGGTTGCGTACAGGAGGCTTGTGCACAGCTGGTAACCAAGTTCAGACCGGCTCCGTGGGTGAGTGAGGAACCCGGCGGGTTTGTAGAATTAGCTCCGCGTTCAGGCTCCAATTATCGCGGTAAAAACCCGCCCTGAGATATGTTTTAAACGGGGTTTATTTGGTGAAAATCGCTTACAAAACAGAGACGGTTTTAAGAGAAGATGACAGGATGAGGTTGCAGCACGCCCAAGCCTTTCTAAGGAAGATTCTTCATCCCCACGCCATATGTCCGAACTCCTGGGCGGCTGGGGCGAACTGCGCACACGGTCAGGGAACTCTCACGAGAGAATGACGACTTCCTGACCTGGTCCTCTCCCTCGAAGGTCTACTTCCGGAATCCTTTTCAGTTAACCACGACCCACTCGTCTACAGTCCTATGACGCGATCGTTCACATATATAGTTTCTGATTTCCCGCTACAGTTAGTACAGATAAGGATTTATCTATCTTGTTTCTTTTTTCAAAGAACAAACTCTTTGATTCATTGATTCTTTGTATTGTTCGTTTGTTTTAATTGTATTCATTTTAGCTCTAATTTTAATTATTTCCTGCCATTTACTCCTTGTAGGTGACTTTGCTTCTAATTGTTCTAAGGCTTTCAGCTGTGATGTTAATTATTTAGTCTGGGATTTCTATATGTTTTTTTTATATAGGCATCTAATTGTACAAAGTCTTTTTTAAAGACTGCTTTCATTGTTTTCCATAAGTTTGTGTATGTTATGGATTCATTTTCATTAAATGCTACAAAGTCTTTGATTTCCTTCTTAATTTCTTCCTTAACCCATAGGTAGATATTTTGAGTGAGGTTTAGTTTCCATGAGTTTGTATGCTTTCTGTGTTTTTGATGTTGTTGAACTCTAACTTTAGACCATGGTGGTCCGATATGATGCAAGGGGTGTTTTCTATTTTTTAATCTATTGATATTTGCTTTATGACCAGTTATGTGGTCAGTTTTAGAGAAAGTTCCATGGGATGCTGAGAAATACCTTTGTGTTTGGGTGGAAGCTTCTGTGCATATCTATAAAGTCCATTTGCATTATAACCTCTGGTAGACTCCTTATTTCTCTGTCTGGATGACTTATCCATAGGTGAAAGTGGGGTATTGAAATCTCCCAGTATTAGAGTGTGAAATTTGATGTGGAATCTTGTCTATTCTGAACATGGGGTCTATATGGTCTCTTGCTCTGCTCTGGACATGGTTCTGTGTTTCAAAGGTGTCTGTACTTCTATGGTGATGCAGCATGCCATGGAGTCAGGGCCTGGTTTGGGAGATCACTTCTGCCAGGGATTGCTGAGGAAGGTCCCTCTCAGTTTTTGCCGAAGGCCTGACTGCCTGGGAGAATGTGAGGTTGGAACTGTGGGTTTCACCCTGGCCCTTTAATTATTTTATTGAATATAATCTTTTTTACTTTGAACTGGAATTATTTTCTTTCTTTTTATTCCATTATTTTAGGTTTTATCTTTTCATGGTGTCTCAGATTGTCTGGAATTCTATATGTTTTGTATTTGACATTTTTGCCTTCAGCGTTTTTTTATTTTTGACTAACATATCAAAAAATTTTCCCTATTGTATCTTATTTTCAGACATTCACTTTTCATCTCTTGCATTATATTGTTTATTATTTCTTCTGTAGCTCTTGTTTCTTTTTTCAGATTTTCTATTTACAGAATTCCTTGGGCATATGTCTTCTTTATTGAGTTTACTCCATTTTCAAGTCTTGCACTCTTTTCTTCACCTGTTTCATTTTTTTTTGTATTTCAAAAAAAATATTTAATTCCATTCATTTTTGTGTGTCTTTTCCTCAATTTCTTTAAGATTTTTTTTATTTCCTCTCTAAAGGTCTCTATCATTTCTACAAAGCTGTTTTTAATTTAGTTTCCTCCTCCTCCTTTTTCTTCTAAATTCTGATGTTCAAATCTTGCTATGTAGAACTTCTAGGTTCTGGTGTTGCCATATTGATCTTTATGTTATTGTGTGTATTCTTGCATTGTTATCTAATCATCCCCTTCATTCACTGCAGCCAGTGTCTGTGTCCCAGGAAGTTGGTATTAGTTTATTCAGACCTTACTGTTTCTGTACCTCAGGGAGACTATCATGGTCCAATTGACATTCTTGGTCCAATCAGAGCTGGCAGGGGTATATGTCACAGTGAGCCAGACTTTATGTTTTATCGGAGACATTTTCTTTTTTCTATCCTCATATATCCTGATTCAAGGTCCCATTCCCCCACCACCACATCAGGTCATTCTTTCTTCTCCACAACTCCCCATCTCCTTGCTAGGCAGGCAGCAGGCAGTCCACAGGTCCTGCTGTCCCAATATTGCTTAGTTCAGTCTCCACTCTCGGGAGATTCAGGTTTCTCCCCATATCAAGACTGAGTCAGGTGTTCCTCTAGGCGTAGTGGGATCCAAGGAGTCAGTCTAGGGTGGTTCTGATTCCAAACTGTTCAGTGGTTTTAGTTTGCAGCTTGAGCATGCTTTGTTTTTTTCTTGTTTGTTTGTTTGTTTGTTTAGAGTCCACTAATGAGTGAATACATCCGCTGCTTATCTTTCTGAGTTTGTGATACCTCACTCAGGAGGATATTCTCCAAATCCATCCATTTGCCTGCAAATTTTAAGACATCATTTTTTTTTCTGCTGAGTAGTACTCCATTGTGTAGATGTACCACAGTTTGTTAATCCATTCTTCAGTTGAGGGACATTTAGGTTGTTTCCAGGTTCTTGCTATTACAAATAATGCTGCTATGAACATAGTTGAGCTAATGCCTTTGGAGTATGACTGTGCATCTTTAGGGTATATATCCAGAAGTGGTATTGATTCTCAATTTTCTGAGAAGCTGCCATACTGCATTCCAAAGTGGCTGAAAAAGCTTGCACTCCCACCAACAATGGAGGAGTATTTTCCTTACTCTGCAAATTCTCCTGCATAAGCTGTCCTCTGTGTCTTTTATCTTAGCCAATCTAACAGTTATCAGATGGTATCTCAAAGTTGTTTTGATTTGCATTTCTCTGCTGGCTAAAAATGATGAGGACTTTTTCAGGTGCCTTTCAGCCATTCATAATTCTTCTGTTGAGAATTCTCTTTTTAGATCTTACCCCATTTTTTGATTGGGTTATTGAAGGCTTTGTGCTCTAGATTCTTGGGTTCTTTATATATCTTAGAGATCAGTCCTCTATTATTTGTAGGATGGGGAAAATCTTTCCCCATTCAGAACGCTGTTGTTTTGTCCTTTTGACAGTGTCCTTGGCTTTACAGAAGCTTCCTAGCTTCAGGAGATCCCACTTATTGATTGTTGGTCTTAGTGTCTGTGCTACTGGTGTTATATTTAGGAACTGGTTGCCTGTGCCAATTCATAGAAATGTATTTCCCACGTTCTTTTCTACCAAGTTAAAAGTGGCTGGGTTTATGTTGAGGTCTTTGATCCACTTGCATTTGAGTTTTGTGCAGAGTGACAAGCTTGGTTCTATTTGTATTTTTCTACACACTTCCATCCAGCTATGCCAACACCATTTGTTAAATATACTATCTTTTTTCCATTGAATGTTTTGGCCCTCTTTGTCAAAGCTCAGGTGTTCATAGGTTTTTGGGTTAATGTCTGGATCCTCAATTCTATTCCATTAATCTACAAGTCTGTTTTTATGCCATTACCAGGCTGTTTATTACTGTAGCTTTATAGTATAACTTGAAGTCAGGGATAGTAATACCTCCTGAGGTTCTTTTGTTGAGTAAAATTGTTTTGGCAATCCTGGCTTTCTGATTATTCCAAAGGAATTTGAGTATTGTTCTTTCAATATCTAAAAAATAATGTGTTGGGATTTTGATGGGCAGTACATTGACTCTGTAGATTGCCTCTGGTAGAATTGCCATTTTTACAATGTTGATCCTACCTATCCAGGAACATGGGGAAGCTTTCCATTTTCTTATATCCTCTTCAATTTCTTTCTTTAGTTGTTGTAGTATTTTTTTTTGACACCCGTTTTGGGCTGGAGGTTTGTGACTTGGCACGCGGTGGCTGAGGATTTGACTTGATGCACGCTCCGGCTTTTGTCTCTTAAAGAAATGAATTATACCCTTATATCTTTTAAACTGTTTGGCCCATAAGTTAAGCACATTATTAGCTTGTTGTAGTAAGTTTTTCCTGGCCTGTATGGGTCCGGAGATGTATGATCTGGTGCACGTGTGGCGCCGGTTTGGAACCTGGTTCGCGCACCCGCGGCTTTTTTCCCCCAAAAGAAATGAATCACACACTTATATACTTTACACTGCTTGGCCCATATCTTAAGCACATTACTAGCTAGCTCTTTCTTCTTAAATCAACCCATTTCCATGAATCTACCCACCACGTGGCTTGCAGCCCGTGGCTCACCTGAATTCCTACATGCTTCTTCTTCTGGGGACAGATGGCGACTAGTAAACTCCACCCCTTCTTCCTACCTGGCTGCCTCTGATTCTCCACCCACTTCTACGGTGCTGTGCATGGGCCAAAATAGTCTTTTATTTACAGCATACAAGAGAGCATTTCCACCACATTTCCCTGTTTTCTGTCTAATTAAAAAGGAAGGTTTTATTTTTTATATAGCAAAATTATAACAGAACTGCTAGGCGCAGTTCCTTGATCGGTGGCAGATCGGGCATTTAAAAAACTCTCTGGCTCGCTGCTTCCCCCTCTATTTTCTACCTTTGAACAAAACTCTTCTCTGTAAGTCATATTTAGATAATAAATATTACTTAATATATATCTCACAGTGTGTTAATTACTGTAATATTTAGTGATTTAAAATTTTTGTCAAATAGGTCTGTTACTTCTTTAGTTATAGTTGCTCCAAGGTATTTAATACTATTTGCTGCTATTATGAATGGTAATGTTTCCCTTATTTCTTTTGCAGCTCTTCTATCTTTAGTGTATAGAAGGGCAACTGATTTCTTTGAGTTAATTTTGTACCCTGCTACATTGCTGAAGGTATTTATCAGCCATAGCAGTTTCTTGGAAGAATTTTGTGGGTCACTTACGTATACAATCATATCATCTGCAAATAGAGATAGCTTCCCTTTTTCTTTTCCCCAATTTGTATCACCTTAATCTCTTTTCATTCTTTTATGCTTTAGCTAAAACTTCAAGAACTATATTGAATAGATAAGGGGAGAGAGGACATCCTTGTCTAGTTCCTGATTTTAGTGGTATTGCTTTGAGTTTTTCTCTATTAAGTTTGATACTGGCTGTTGGATTCTTGTAAATTGCCTTTATTATATTTAGGTATTCTCCCTGTATTCCTGATCTCTCCAGGACTTTAATCATAAAGGAGTGCTGGATTTTTTCAAAGGCTTTTTCTGCATCTAAGTATATGATCATGTGGTTTTGTTCCTTTAGTTTATTTATATGATAGATAATGTTTACAGTTTTTTGTAAACATTAAATATTGTTTAATATATTTAATATAAATATTAAACCAGCCCTGCATTTCTGGAATGCAGCCTACTTGTTCTTCGTGGATGATATTGTTTTATGCATTGTTGTATACGGTTTGCTAAATTTTGTTGAGAATTTTAGCATCAATATTCATGAAGGAAATTGGTCTGTAATTCTCCTTCTTTGTTGTGTCTTTGAGTGGCTTGTGTATTAGGGTAATTGTGGCCTCATAAAAGGAATTTGGCAATATTCCTTCAGTTTCTACTTTCTGAAATAGTTTGAGGAGTAACAGTAGTAATTCTTCAGCCACTATTAATCTAATTAGAGTTTTTTGTCCAAATTGAGCTTTTGTTTGTGTAAGGGCTGTGTTTTAATGTCTCAGAGAGCATTAGGAGTTGCATTGTGATGGATAGGTTTAGGAAAGAAATGTAAATTGCATGGTCCTATGTGGGATACAGTGCAGGGTGCTTGTCTGGATGAGATTTACTTGCTGGCCTGCAACTGGGGCAGCAGTGTGAGGGATGGGAGAGGTAAGAGTTGTGCCTGTGACTAGGATTTAAAGACTGGGCTCTTGATCTGGAATAGAAAAAGAGTCACTCACCTTTTGCTCTAATGGAAGCTGGTAGATTCTGTGTCTCTTGGAACACTGAGGTTATAAGTGAGTGGGTAGGTTTGGGAGAGGGAGTAAAACATATAGATTACAGGGATGTTGTTGATTACATAGTGATGTTGGTGGGGAGACCTGCTTAAAGGAATCTTCTCTTCTGGACTGCAATGTTTGGAGATGAATATTCAACTTTGCCATGGGGCACAGGTACTAGAGACTGAGTCATTGTGACATTCTAATATTTGAAAGCACCAGAGAGCATTCACATTTACTAGACACACTCATAAAGAAAGTGGAAATGCACATAATATAGTATTAAAATAGTCTGCTTTTGAGTTAATATATAGATGTGCAATAAATATTTCATATTCACATATAGCTTCAATAAATAATAATCTAATATTTATGAAAAGCACAGATTGACATCTTAATAATATATTCCATCATTCTTACATGCATTATTTTATAAAATGAAAGCCATGTTTCTTGAGTACATAATTTTTAAAAGTAATTTAATAATGTATTACACCAATAGCTCAAATAAAAATATACATATAATTTTTCAAAAGTTTTATCAGTTATTCAATAAAATTTATAATCCTCTATTTTTTCATACCATGATTTAGATGTTATAGGATAGAATATCAAACTAAAACTAAAATGATATCACATGTAAAATAAAACCACATTGAAGTGTGAACATTTGAGTTTACAACCTATATAATTTGATTTAAAGAGACACTTCATTAACTAACTCATTAACTAATTAACAAATATTAAGTATAATGAATTAAATAATAAAAAGAAATATTTAACAATTTCCCTTATTTTCTCTGTGGATAATCAACACCATGTTTATTATTTTATAGTTCCATCTGAAATTGAAATGCAATAGAAATACAAGTAAAAATTAAAATTTTCTCCAATATTTATAGTTGGACCACTATCCTGGTTCATTTTTAAGAGAAAGTTCAGCATCGCTACTGTGTCTCCATTCACTGAGACTGGGTATCTTCCTCTGAATGCAGTGATCTTTCTTGTGTTCCTTGCTTTCTTCTTGGATTTTTGTCAGGTCACAGGCCTTTTAGTCAATCAAGGCTTTGATGTATAATATATATAGTAACTGACTTTCAGGGATACTGAAGGAAATGAATCAAGTGAGGAGAGTGAAAAAAGAAGAGGAGATGAAAGAAATATAATAATGTGCTGGGGGACAGATAAAAGTAAGGACAATATAGAGGTAGTATGGAAACCCAATACGGCAGGAACTTCCCAAAATATGTACATGCATGTGGGTGATTTAAATGGGATTGCCAAATATTGGGCAAGACGAAGACCCCACTGGACATCTCTCAGTGCTAAATGGAAACTTTAGTGGGAGAAGTGAGGTACATCTTATTGATTCGTTGGCCATAGAACCCATGCTTTTTGAAGTTACTATTGTTTACTTTTCACAAGCTAACAGAAGGTCTTATTGCTAAAGACAACAACTATACAACTTGTGAAATAAGAAGCCAAATTGGTGCACACCTAGAGCTAAGTTGATTAATGTTCATGGTACTGGTAGATACTCTGCACACTACCAAAGGATAAAGATAAACACCAACCCATATACAAACTCTTCAATCTACAGTGTTATCTTTCTTTCAAGATATGTGTTAGTGCCATAGTGGCATAAACCTGTGGAGTAACTAATCAGTATCTGATTGGAATTGAAAACTCACTTCAAGAGATGGAATCTATCCCTATACTCTTTGGCTGACTCTCTCATGAGGGCTTAAGGAACCTCTTGAAGAGGGAGAAAGAAAAATTGTATGAGCAAGAGGCCATGGATGACATAAGAAAAGGCCTTCTAAATATAGCAGGATCTATGTACATATGAACTCAAAGAGATTGTAGCTATATTCACTGAATTGGGCCAGGAGGAGTCCCAATGCTGAAGGGGTGGTGTGGTAATGAGTCCCATACCCTAACCCCAAAATTATCTCTAATAGAGAATAATTCACAAATAAAGAAACCCCCAAAATAGTCTACCTGGGTATATAAAACACTTTTAAGGAATAACTGTGTGGCCAGATTTAATAGCCAAAACAAGTCAAATTCAATGGAGATTAAAATTTGACATTTTTCTATTACTATGCTTTGTAACAACTAAACTACATTACCAGCCCTAAAAATGGTTAATTATAACACTCATATAGGGTAAATGCTAATGTCTGTTTAAAGCATTGAGTATAAAAGTAAAAGGAGACACAGGAAAATCACAAGATATATATGCAGAGATGCCAGCATTTTTCTGGTGTACTTTTGAAGCATAAAACTATTTTAGAAAAGCTAGGTAAATGATTTCTAGTATCTTCACCTGTTCGTTGGTGCATTTCTCAATTGTATCAATTGAGTATCTTTACTTTATAGAGACATGAAGCTTAGCAGAGAAACTGCCACCAATTTTTTCATTATAACTTGTATACTGGTTGAAAAGACAACTAAATAAAGAATACAGTATAGTATCAATGGAGCATAATAGTTCAGAAAGCAACAGTAGCTGGCTCCCTGTGGTTAAAGATTAGAGTTACTTATGGCTTGATTCTCCATGTGTTCCTGAGCCAACTAGCAAAAGGCATTGGGATCAATGTGTTGTAAAATATTTACCAAAAACAGTGGGGACACCCACAATGCTGCTCTATTGAGAACTAGCCAGGAAGGTAGTTGCAAAAATAAAATTTATGTTTGTCTTATAAATAATTCATATGCACTTTGAATTCTATGAAATTTTATGAACTAATATTTTCCCACTCAAACATTGCATTATACATTATTGTGTATAATTATTTGTTACATATGAGAAAATTGCAAAAACAAATACCAGCACCGCCCCTAAAAAGCTCTCATTTTCTGTATTCTATATGGCAGATGTGTGCTATTTCCAATGTTCCATGTGTTAGTTAAAACGGCCTGTTGAAGAAACACATGAATACATTTTAGAAATAAACACTATTTTATCTATAATAATGTTGATCTCATGTCAGAAGAGGAAATAATGGATTTATCAGATATTTTCAAAATTAAATAAAAAAGACATAGTTCTCAACTCCAATTGCAAAATTTAACCACTACCTCATTACATAAAATATTTTGTTAATATCTACTATCTAGTATAATTTTTTTAGTATTTCTTACTCTCATCCATTTCTTTAAAATTGAGCTAAAAATCAAGATCTGTAATTCTTTCTAGACAGAAAACTTGAGGCAGATACCAAGTACTCACTTACTTTATATATTTCTACTTTGATTATTTGAAGTTCATATTGTAGATCAGAACACAAAATACAAAATATTACTGATATGATGTCTTGTTATATACAGTAAAGTCAATGTAATAATTTTTAATAAATATACATAACATATTCAAAATATTCTGATTATATTTTTGTCACAATTTCCTCAGCTTCTTCCCCAAATTCTTACCCATGCAAATCCACAACATTTTTTTCTGTCATTAGAATACAAAGTAGCATGTAAAATAATAAATAATGATAATATGAAATAAAAACAAACAAAACAATACAAAACAAATATCAAATGAACATAGGAAAATGAGCCATAGAAATAACACAAAAAGCACACAGTCACAGATCAGTCATTTGCATCCACAGAAATCCCCCCAAAATACAAAACCAGAAACTGTAATATATACAAAATGATCTGTATTTTTATACACAGCTAACAAAATATGTTTATTTTTCCTATAAACTGATTATTTCAATTTATACTATGGTGTGCTACTAAACACTAAAGTAGATTTCAAAAGCAATAAATATTGTGGAAACTTCTAAGATTAGAGGAGAGATAAATGGAAAAATACAATTTATTATCTTCTAATCAATTACTGATACTAAGGAAAATAAGTTCTTCTTTTAATGGCACAAAGCTTCACAGGAGATTTTTTTTCCACAGAGCACAGATATTTCTTTGAGCAAAGTGTCTTTGGCACAGGCACTCCTGAGAAGACTGACTTCTCAGGTCATTGTGTAGCACCATATTCAGGGATAGTTCTCTGTAATGCAGGGTACCTGTTCTGGCAAGCCATAAAAATATGATGTTAAATTTTTTCTTCTGGAAAGTCAGTTTTCTTTGTCTCCCAAAACTGTGATGCATGTGTAATTTTTATTGTTGTTTAGTTGACTGCCTGGAAATTGTTTTCCATTTCATGTAAATTTGCAAACTTCTGTGTGCGATTGGTGTTCACAGTTGAAGGAACATAAATTGCTCCTATTTTATACAGGTGATATATGAGCATATTTTCCAAAGTTCCTTGGAGGAAAAAGAGAAGGCAGTAAAAAACCTAAAATCAAATAGTAGTAATTTATCTATTTGTATGAGCAGTTGTTCTTTTGGTCTAAAACTCTGATTCTGTTTTTGTATACTTTCATCACAACAGAATCAATATTCAATGAGTCAAACATTATTTAACATGTTTGTTATTCTTGTCATGTCTTCAGTTTTTCTTTCAAGTAAGAATTATTTTGCTACCCTTTAAGCCAGGAATTTAAAAGAACTTCACATAAGCACTCTATTTCCAAGAAAACAAGGCATACTTTAAACAGAGTCAAATTACAGGTCAATTTAAAGGATTATTTTTATTCTAGTGAAAAAAATGAGAGCAAATTACTTTGTCTCATAAATTGGTCTAGCTGGTCAGAGCCTCTAGCTTATGCAATTTACCTGTAGCATATAAGACTCAAAAGATCTCATTATGGGAGAAACATAGCTGTCTCTCTCACCTATACTGTTGCTCGGGGTACAACACTTTCCTATTCAATGTCAGCTCAACTCACCTCATTCACACCTCATAGGGTGCCTATAGCAGTTAATGGATTTCTGTGTAATATTTAATTTCTATGTGCTACAATGGATGCCCATAATTTTCTCAATTTGACATTTCCAGTATTTTCTGAATTAAGTATAATTGATCCAAATTTACACATTTTCTAAATATGTAAAATATACAATATATTGTAAAGACATGGATATAAAGGACAGATTCAGATAAGATGGATTTAGAAGCATGTCAGTACATTAAAGCACATACATTTTTTTTTTTGCTAAGCCTGTAAAGAGTTTCAGTAAGATATTGAGTAAGCATGAGTTAATAAAGAACTAAGATGTTAATTGTTTCCAAGGTCAAGCTTATTCATTGAATATCATACTCAAACATTCTAGTAATTTTAATAGACAATAAAATTATTAATCATCAGTTTATACTGGAAAATAAATAAAAAATAATTAATAATTGATAGCTTTGAATATAAACTACAAATAAAGTTTTAAGACATGTTTTACATAATATTTGAAAAGATTAATAAAGAAAAATACATAATTGCTTATAAGTATATTAAAATATATTTGCATCATTAAAGAAAGTGAATGAGAATTAACAAGGGGAAGGGATGGGGGAATCATTCCCAACACAGCCTGTGTGATAAACGTGCTTCTGTTAGAGAATTTTTATCCCTTTCTATTTGCTATTTGATTTGACCTGTGCTTCTTTGCATATTACTGTTAGTTCCAGTGAAATGTACATAAAAGAGACTGTATGTCATTTACATTTTTCTTCTCATCAGTACTTTCAAGTCCTTGTTAGCACTAAGACATTTATTTTGCCAAGTATGGTTCTAATCATATAAAACACCTGTCTGTAGACATCATTGTTGGCTATTTTATTATCCCAGAGTTACATTCAATATTGTACCTTACCATTCTCAAATAAGTATGCATCTTTATATTAAGAAGTTACTTGAATGACAGCTAGCCATTACTACTACTTGGAAATATAGTAGATTTCTTGAAACTATATGCAAAGTTTTATTGCCTATTTAATATCTTTGTGTTCAGGAATCTTATTTACTTCTGCTCTGGTGCCCATCATATCCACTCTTATAATTCACATTGGCATGACTGTCCTATTATCTCTAGCACAAAATCTCACATCAAAAGAGCAATCTTTTACTTGTTTCTACACAGTTTGCGGTTGCTTTGACATTTTGCTCTTATTTTTCGATTAGTATGCATGCTATTTCTGGGTATATTTGTTTTGTTTATATAATGACTATTCATTTTCCTCTAAAGAGATTGGCAAAATGGTAACATATGTTCTTCATCATTAAATTTACTCTGTCTAGATGGGGATGCTTGGCATCTAGGGAGTAATTTCAACTTCAGAGGACTTTACATACATTAAATAATAATAGATAACCAAATGTGGGCTTATAATATAAAAAGAAAGGTAAAGAAGATAGCTATCAATTTGAGAATGTGCATATTCTTCAGGCTGTTATTTAACATAAAATAAGTCTCATGGATGCAATTAATGGATTGTGTTTATTTTTGTTTCATTTGATTATCTCCTGGTATAAATAATAAATAATTCTTCTGGAATAATTAGAATATTATGATGTGATTTAAACAGCTTATTTTGATGAAAAAAATTTTCATGTGGTAATTATTTGATATTTGATGATCAAAATGTGTAATTTTTGCAGAGATATTAGAAATATACAGTTATGAAATACTGAAACTATTCTGTATATATGTTTTTAATTCTTTATTTCTTTAAATATGCTATCACTATAGGTTTTGACACTTAGCCATGTATTCCAAATACTATTTTTAATACACAGATTTCTGTTCATACCTTTTTTAACAATTACTGCTTTGGAAGTTGAAATAGGTGTGCATAGGCCCAATGTCAGTAGTCTATGGCTGATGATACATATTACTTAACACTTATTTTACAATTCTGCAGCTAAAATATCAAAACCTGACCTTAAAGCCTGGATAGGGTACAGAAATGGCACAATGTTCCTTCTTTTGACTATAAGAAGCCATTCACCTGCCTGACTCTGTGAGAGGAAGATTTTTCTGTCTCAAGCCTGTGGCTATGTTCTGTCATCTTTACCAATAACAATTGATCAATTTCTCACATCTTAACACTTTGGTCTTTCTTCTTTCATGTTTTCAGATCTTCAAAACTAGTTGTTCATATCTCAGATTACTAAATAATATTTTACATTTTGAGTTTTCTAAATTATTAATTGAGGCAAACTCTAACTTCATCTATCAATGCTCTGAGTACACATCATACAGGTTTGAAAGAAGGTTAGAAATAATTGCCTTCTCAAACTTTTATGATTTTATAACATAAATATTTAAGTTTTTAAGTGAAAAATATTTATTTTTATTTCTGTGTCTATGGTTGAATTTCTATATATTCACCATGTGCAAGTAAATATGCATTGGGGAAAGACGACAATGCTTGAAAATGCACAGTATTTTTGCTCTGGTGTCTGCCCATGACTTCAGTGGTTAACAATTAGTCAGCTCCTAGTCAGTTGTGGCTAGAGGGCTTGTGTCACTCCTGCCTGCTCTGAGCAAGGGGTCTGTTCAATCTTTCACTCTGCTCTGGAGGGAGACAGAGTTTCAAAGCCCTCAGTCCTTTACTGATGACCCAGTGGCCCTGGAGACAGGTCCCAGCCAGGCAAGGCCTAGAGTTTTCTGCAGGGATGAGTATGAGATCATACCCTGAGGTGTCAGCCTGATTCAGGAGAGGAATTCTCCAGAGTGTGGCCCAGGAAGAAGGATCTGCTCACCCTCTCCTTTTTAAGGGCTCTTTGTACCCTATTTTTTTTCTCTTCAAGTCTACATACTCTTTTTCACACACACTTTAAACTCTTGAGATGATTTCTCCATCAGAATCTGTTTTGTTGTGAATCTTTAGATATTTTCAAATAAAAGAGCTTTTAAAATGTTAGCAATGTTATAAACGCTGACTCCACCCCTTTTAGTGGCTTTTCAACATGGCAGATGTGCCAGGGCCATGCTTATTTTCTCAATTCTTAGTGACAGAGAGCTCTTTTGTTGCGTCTTTTTTTAATATTATGAATAAAGTCACATTTTCTATCCATGTATATCCTTGTTGAACGCCTCTTCTCCCTCCCACACCTTCCAGTCACACTCTCTTTTCCACATCTCCCCATCTTGTCCCTAGCAAGGGCAGGAGGTAGCAAGGTCTCAATGTGACAATATGGCTTAGTTCAGCATCCACTCCTGGCAGATTCAGATTCCTCCCCCCAACATCAAGATTGAGTCAGGAGTTCCTCTACAGGGAGTTGGATCCAAGGTGCCAGTCCAGATCCTAAGCTCTTCAGTGGAGGTGCTTTGTAGCTTGGTCATGCATGGGTTGTAGCTTATATTTCTGGGTTTGTGAGAACTAACTCAGGATGATATTCTCCAGATCCATCCATTTGACTACAAATTTCAGGATATCATTTTTTTTTTTACTGCTGTGTAGTACTCCATTGTGTAGATATACCACAGTTTGTTAATCCATTCTTCAGTTGAGGGACATGTAGGTTGCTTCCAAGTTCTTGCTATTACAAACAATGCTAATATGAACATAGTTGAGCTAATGCTTTTGGAGTGTGACTGTGCATTGTTAGGCTATACACCCAGAAGTGGTATTGCTGGGTCCTTGGAGAGATTGATTCTCAATTTTCTGAGAAAATGCCATATTGCATTCCAAAGTGGCTGAACAAGCTTACACTCCCACTAACAATGGAGTAGTGTTCCCCTTGCTCCACATCCTCTCCAGCATAGGCTGTCATCTGTGTCTTTTATCTTAGCCAATCTAACAGGTGTCAGGTGTTATCTCAAAGTTGTTCTGATTTGCATTTCTCTGCTGGCTAAAGATGATGAGCACTTTTTCAGGTGCATTTCAGTCATTTGTAATTCTGCTGAGAATTCCCTTTTTAGATCTGAACCCCATTTTTTGATTGGGTTATTGAAGGTTTTGTGCTCTAGATTCTTGAGTTCTTTAAATATCTTAGAGATCAGTCCTCTATCACTTGTAGGGTTGGTGAAAATCTTGTCCCATAATGTAGGCTGTCGTTTTGTCCTATTGACAGTGTTGAGCACTTTTTTAAGTGCCTTTCAGCCATTTGTAAATCTTCTGAGAATTCACTTTTTAGTTCAGAACACTATTTTTTCATTGGATTATTAAGGGTTTTGGGCTTTAGTTTCTTTAGTTCTCTATATATTTTAGAGATCAATCCTCTGTCACTTGTAGGGTTGGTCAAATTTTTTCCCATTCTATAGGCTGTTGTTTTGTCTTATTGACTGTGTCCTTGGCCTTACAGAATTTTCTCAGTTTCAGGAGGTCAACCTTATTGATTGTTGTTCTTAGTGTCTGCGCTACTGTTGTTATCTTTAAAAGTGGTCACCACAGTGCCTATATATTGGAGGGTATTTCCTACTTTCTTTTCTATCATGTTCAGGTAAGCTGGGTTTATGTTGAGCTCTTTGATTTACTTGGATTTAAGTTTTGTGCAAGGTTTGGATCTGTTTTCATTTTTCTGCATACTACCATCGAGTTTTATCAATACTATTTATTAAAGATATTATCTATGTTCCATTGAATATTTTTGACCTCTTTGTCAAAATTCAAGTGTTTATATGTGTATGGGGTAATGTCTGGGTCTTCAATTCAATTCCATTTATCCACAAGTCTGTTTTTAAGCCAGTACCAAGCTATTTTTGTTACTGTCACTGTATAGTATAATTTGAAGTTAGGGATGGTGATGCCTCCTGAGGTTGTTTTGTTTGAGCAAAATTGTTTTGGTAACCCTGGGAGGTGTTATTCCAAATAAAATTGAGTATTCTTTTTCTAAGTTATGTAAAATAATTGTGTTGGGATTTTGATGGGAATTGCATTGAATCTGTAGATTGCTTTTGGTAATATTTTTTAGTATGTTGATCCTACGTATCCTGGAACATGGGAGATCTTTCCATTTTCTTATATCTAATTTCAGCTTCTAATTCTGAGAGCTTTTGTGACTCTATAGGGATGATTAGTACATATGAGAGCAGAACAGTCAAAACATTAAGCATGTCTCAATAATTAGAAAAGGAGAGTAAGGCATGCATAAACAGAATATGGAAAAGCATGTGGAATACACACAGTGCCTATTGTAGAGAGTTAGTTCCCTTGGCATAAAACACACAGAATCAATCATAGGATCCAGCATAATCCAAAGTGAATATTGAAACATAAAATATAGGAGGTGTACATTCATGTTTATCATGCATAATACCTTATATTGGTAGAAATAGTATGGTATCCTGAGATGGAAAAAGAGTGCCTAATCAAAGTCTGACTTTTACAGAGAGATTGAAACTTGCAACCCTCTTGTAAAATAAGGAATTATATAAAAGCATAAAATGCATGATAAAAAATTTTTGTATTTGTATATTATTGCCCTTAAAGCAATGTATCCATGATTATAGCATTTTAATTTTGTTACCACAAGTAGCTGCGAGCAGAAGTAAGAGCTACAAGAACAGGATGAGTCTGGCTTGATATTTAGTTAATCCTGAAAAAAATGCTGAACTCTATGTCAAGAATAAGGTTGTGTAGTAGTTAGCAAAGTCTATTTGGAAAAGCATAAAAGGGTAAAATGGGCACTTTTATAATTATTACAATGTATTTTGAAAATATATTTATTGAATGTCAAAAAGGAGCTGTTTATATAAACTTGGTAGGAAAAAATTCTTTGGTAAAATATAAATAAATATAATTGGCATTCAAGATTAATTAGTAAATTTGATTTAAAATAGTAAAAGGTACCACAATAACTTTATACTCTATGTATAATTATACGTCTATGTTACATCCTCAGCCATCACAGAAATTCAAATCAAAACAACTCTAAGATATCATCTTGAACCTACCAGAATGGCTTAGAAAAAAAAAAAAAAAAAAAAAAAAAAAAAAAAAAAACAGAGTTCAGCTTCTGGGACTGGGTGCTGTCTGTAGAGTCCCAGCACACTCTGTAGCAGGGACAGATAAAGTCTGCCTCTCACCATACCCACAGCTGCTGCTGAGGGAATTTGCATAGCTACCAACCTCGACCTCCAACTGAGCGAAAAGATAACTACAGGGGTCTCTGAAGGACAGACTCAGACCCCGCCCAGAGGTGAGGAGGGGTCACCAGGCCCAAGCGCCTATATCCCAGCCAGGGAGGGAGAGTTAAGCTCCCATCTATTCCAGTTCTGCTTCCAGGACCGGGTGCTGTCTGCAGAGTCCCAGCGCACTCTGTAGCAGGGGCAGATAAAGTCTGCCTCTCACCATACCCACAGCTGCTGCTGAGGGAATTTGCAAGGCTAATTCCACCTCCACCTCCAACTGAGTGAACAGATAACTTCTGGGGTCTCTGAAGGACAGACTCAGACCCTGCCCAGAGAGGTGACAGGAGGCACACAAGTCTGAGTGCCACAACTGACCAGGACCCATCTAATCGTGAACCACTTAAGCCATGGGCAAACATCAGTGCAAAAATTACATAATAATACAAAGAACAATATGGTAACTCCAGAAGAGAGTGGCAATCACAAATACAAGACCTGAACTGAGCAATGAAGAGGAAACAGAAGGAAGCAACACCAAAAATTCCTTTTTGATGATCATCAAAGCTCTCAAAGAAGATATGAAAAGTAGCCTTAAAGACATAGAAGAAAATACAAACAAAAAATTGGAAGAGATGAACAAATCCATGAAAGAAACATGCCAGGAACTAAAAGGTGAAATAGAAGCAATAAAAAAGGTACAAAATGAGGCAAAGATGGAAATAGAAAATCTGAAGAAAAAAGCTGGAACCACAGATACGAGCATAACAAACAAAGTTCAAGAGATGGAAGATAGAATCTCTGAAGTGGAAGACTCAGTAGCTCAAATAGATATATCAGTCAAAGAAAATAGTAAAACTAAAAAAGCCATAACTCAAAGTGTTCAGGAAATCTGGGACACCATGAAAAGACCTAATTTGAGAATAATAGGAATAGAAGAAGGAGAAGAATACCAGCTCAAAGGCACAGATAATGTTTTCAATAAAATCATAGAAGAAAACTTCCCTAACCTGAAGAAGGAAATGCCTATAAAAATAAAAGAAATTGAAGAGGATATCAGAAAATGGAAATCTCTCCCATGTTCCTGGATTGGTAGGATCAACATAGTAAAAATGGCAATTCTACTAAAGGCAATCTACAGATTCAATGCACTGCCCATCAAAATCCCAACACAATATTTTTTGGAACTTGAAAGAACAATACTGAATTTCATTTGGAATAACAGGAAAGCCAGGATTGCCAACACAATTTTACTCAACAAAAGAACCTGAGGAGGTATTACCATCCCTTACTTCAAGTTGTACTATAGAGTTACAGTAATAAAAACAGCCTGATACTGGCATAAAAACAGACTTGTAGACCAATGGAATAGAATTGAGGATCCAGACATTAACCCAAAAACCTATGAACACCTGATCTTTGACAAAGAGGCCCAAAATATTCAATGGAAAAAAAGATAATGTCTTTAACAAAAGGTGTTGGCATAGTTGGATGGAAGTGTGTAAAAAATGCAAATTGATCCAAGCCTGTCACCCTGCATTAAACTCAAATCCAAGTGGATCAAAGACCTCAACTTAAACCCAGCCACTTTGAACTTCATAGAAAGGAAAGTGGGAAATACACTTCTGCAAATTGGCACAGGTGACCACTTCCTAAATATAACACCAGTGGCACAGACACTAAGACCAACAATCAGTAAGTGGGATCTCTTAAAGCTGGGAAGCATCTACAAAGTCAAGGACACTGTCAATAGGACAAAATGAAAGCCTACAAAATGTGCATCAACTAGTTTCTTGGAGCATATTACCTAGAGGGAAACACCTTTCTAAGCCTTAATAGTTAGTGGAGAGGTTTGTTACTACCTAAACTAGATATGACAGACTAAAATGACTCATTCTGGGAGTCTTCAACCTCTCTGAAAAATGGGTGTGGAGATAAGGCTGAGGAAAGCTGAGGCTGACTGGGAAGAGAAGAAGGAGGAGAAACAGTGGTGAATATGTTAAAAAATATTAAAATAAGTAAATTTGAAGAGAAATTTGGACATTTTATTTTAATGTGAAAGATAAAATTAAAATATATGGGTTTTCTAGTGTATTTGTTCTTAAGCAGATAACATGACACCTCTAGTCATGTCAAGTTAATCACTAGTTATTGTTACCATCACTAGTTTGTCTATGTATGTGATTACATAAATTTTTTCTTAAGAAAATGTTTAAAATTTATGCATTGCAATATTTTAGTACTATCCAATGTGAAACCAGGGTCCTCATAATGTTGGAATTTTAATTTAAGAAGCATTGTTAAACATTTTTTTTTATCAATCACATTTTCTTCCATGAAATAATGGACAATTTATCATGCAATTATTTCAATTCAGAGCAAGATTTTGTCAAAATATATAATCGAATGCAAAAGCCTAGTGGCCCATATAAGACAAAGTTTGTGTGCTGTAGGTTAGTTTTCTCTATATGTACAATTTATGTCACAAAGTTTCATGAACTGTTCTCAGTTCTGGCAAATGTCTCATTTATATCATTTCTAAGATGTAACAGTACAATTAATTTACTATTTGAATGTCATATAATTGTTCTTTGTAAAGCAAATATATAGTAAGTTAAAATGTCCTTTTATTTTTTTTATTTTTAGAGAATATTGCTGGGTATTCCAAGCTATCCTTGAACTAATTGTAATATATGGTAGACCTACTAGGGACTATATTCTTAGTGACAACTGTTTTTTCAAGCTACAAGTTACTAAGTATATTTTAAGTGGCACAAATTGGTTTTAAGATTTAAATATTTTTACAATGATAGGAAAAAAGTTGGTGAATAGGGAACAAGAAAATAATTTTGGAAGAGTTTATGTAGGATGTAGACATATATGGTTAAATAACATTACATGCAATTAAACAACTTTTTAGTTATTTCAAAGTTTTTCTTTTTTTATATCTACCACTGTTCCCCTCTCCCTCTTCCCAGTCCCTCCCATACCTTCCTAAACCTCCCCCATCACATTTCCCCAATTCATTCCCTATGTAGGGCAAGGGGTCCAAAGGTGGGTCAATTCAGTCTAGTATATCTAATTGAGGTAGGTCCAAGTCCTTCATCCCGGTATTAAGTCTGGCTTTCACGTTCCTTTGTAGGGAATGGGCTCCAAGGTGACAGTTCATGCACAGGAACATAGTCTGGTCCTATTGCAAGAGGATCCACAAACTGCCCATGCTGTTTGACTGTCATCAACATTTGGAGCATTTAGTTCCTTTTCCTGAAAGTTCCTCAGTGATTATTGCAAAGTCAGTGTGTTCCCAAAAGCTCAGGCTATTCACCTCTGTGGTTCTCCTCATAATCCCCACTCCTTTGCTCTTATACCCTCTCCATTCACTCTCTTCATCTAGACAGGGATCTTGAACTATTGCTTAGCTATGAATCTCCTTCTGCTTCTATTGACTGTTGGATGAAGGTTCTCTAATGACAAACAGGGTAGCCATTCATTTGATTATAGGGGGAGTCCTGTTTAGACAACCCCTCTACTATTGCTTGGAGTCCTAGTGAGAAACATCTTGTAGGTTCTTGGATGCTTCCTTAGCATCAGGATTCTTTTTCACCCCACAGTGGCTGCCTCTATCAAGATATCCATTTCATTTTTCTCCCTTTCTGTTTCTCCTCTCACTCAACCATTTCCTTCTCTCATGATTAACAAATTTTGGTACATTTACCCAATGGAGTACTATTCATCAGTAAAACAAACAAACAAACAAACAAAAAAGGGCATCATAAAATTTGCAGGCAAATGGATAGATTTAGGGAGTATAGTTCTGTGTGAGGAAACACAGGCAAGAAGGATGAGACTTGGTATGTACTCACTCATAAGTGGAAATTAGACATAAAGAAAAGAATAACCAGGCTCCAGGCTCCAAACTACAACACCTGCATAGCTAGGTAACAGAAGGAATTTAAGAGAGACATCCCAAAATCCCCCTGAGAAGGGGAATTAGAGAAGATCACCTGAGGAAATTGGGATGATAATGAGGAATGAGCAAAGAGTGGTGGGAACAAAGCAATTTAACACACTTAAAGAACTAAAGAAAATGTTTTTAAAAGTTCATCCTGAAATCCTATAAACACAAACAACATAATGACTCAAGAGGGTGTATGTATATTTTGTTTATGTATGTGTGTATAAATTTATCTATATATGTAACAAATATAAGAAAAAGCTATTAATCTTGACTTGAGTGTGAACATGAGAGGTGTTGAAGAGAAGTAGCTGGGAGCAGCTAAAGGGAAGAAAGTAGAGAAGCAAAGTAAAATAATTCTATTTGAATTAAAAGTACATTCTACAAATTAAAATCTAGCCAATAAGACACTTTAGAAAACAATACCTGAGGAGCAAAATACTCAAGAACTCACAGCATCTGTGATTTTTTTTGCACAGAATAGTTCACTCAGCACTGTAGGACAGAGTGAAAAGATGCTCATGAGTTCCCACTTTTAGATGAAAGGCTGTTGAGGGCTCCTGAGGGAGAGATGTCTCTATGGTTGTGGCTTGTGGTAGGCCATCCATGCTCTAGTCAGGAAGACTCATACCCAGAATAGATGAGCAGCACAAATTTGATTTAATGGAGTAGTAAATATAATTGCAAAGGCAAATATGATATTGGGACTAAGGAGGTGGGGCATATCAAGAAGGACTTGGAGGAAAATTGATTTAATATATTATAAAACATTCTCAAAAATTTAATGTAATATTATTAAAATATTTGTGAGCATGTAGGGAAGTGTAGCATTGAGGTCAATGTTTTCATGTAATCTGGGAGTTTTTATATTCAACCTTTTCCTTCATAGCTTCCACAGCTGTGGGCTCCTAGTATGGTGTTTTGTAGAAAATGTTTTAATTTTTTCTTTCCCAAAGGATGCTCATTTGTACTCCAAAGGCATTAGCTCAACTATGTTTATAGCAGAATTGTTCCTAATACCAAGTACCTGGAAACAACCTAGATGTCCCTCAATGGGAGAAAGGATTAACAAACTAGATGTGTGATGTATCTACACAATAGAGTATTACTCGGCAGTGGAAAAAAAAAAGAATATTCTGAAATTTGTAGACAAATGTATGGATTTGGAGAATATCCTTCTGAGCATGGTATTACAAGCCCAGAAAGATAAACATGGGATATACTCCCTCATTAGTGGACTTTAGACCTAAATCACAGAACACCCAAGCTGAAAATCATAACCCCTGAAAAGCTCGGGGTGAGAAGGATCTTAAGAGAGACAACTAGTAATTCCCTTAGGAAGAGAAACCAGACAAGATCTTCCTAGCTAATTGGGAGCATAAGCAGCTGCAATCAAGAAGGTGTGGGAATGAATCATGAATGGAGATGATTGAGTGAGAGGAACAACACAGAAGGAGGAAAAAAAATGAGATGGAGAACATTAAAATTTTTTAAATAGTTTTACCTCTGTAGAAGACCCACTGCTCACAGAACAATAATTGTCCTATTGTACAGAAAACATGTAATTGTTTATATGTGGTTTATATATGTAATGAATAGAGAGAAAATAAGTAATATACAATCACATATATACAACACAAATAAATCATCATTGAAATCTGAAACATTTTGCAGGTGTTTATGGTATCAGCCCAGTCTTCTTAAAAGCTCCCTGAATATTTTCCTAAGACTGCTTAGAAAATTTTCAGAGCACAAATTAAAGTAACAGATAATTAGTGACCCTGCTTTTCAACTCTCATAGGCAGTGGGGCTCCTACTTGGGTTTTAATTAGTATTATTACTAAATTATTCATCTTCTGTGGGAGATGCCCTGAGGAAACAAAGTAGTTCAAAGTTTTACAAGACATGTGAGATTTGCCACTTAAAATATTGAAAATGGATATGGTGAAGCCTCTTGTCTGTTGGTTTCACTATATCTTAAAATTCATTCCTCATCTTAGGTTCTTTCATTGGACAACCAAAGACTATCATAAGCATAAAAATAATCAATAAATAATTATAAATGTTTTTGTTCTTATTTTCCATCATAAGTATAGTAGATATTTTTTGGCTTTACATGTATTGGTAACATAAGTTTATACATTAACTGTTGTCATATGTTGTATTAGAATACAACTGCACATCTGCAGCCTTTTACCCCTTGTGTTTGGAATTTTACACTAATGTACATGTACTAAAGCTATCTTCTGTTATTGCTTGTTGGAAATTTTAATGAGCATGAAATGATACTTATTTTTGGGCTCTGTTTTGTCATACTCTACTTTGATAAAATTATAATATGTATAAATTTATAAATTTAACACTGCTCACATATGTGTCAATATTTCACTTATTTTCAGAACTTTTAAAGCTGTATATTTATTCTAAAAACATATGTTAATTAAATATTTCCTTTTTTTATTTTGACATCAGTTTCATATTATTCAGGATAAAAAGCCCCATACACCTTGCGTTTTCAAGAATATGATTTCTTTCCATTTTATAACATATTCTGAATGTACTAAAAGCTATAAAAATATCATCCACACACAATAAGATTTTTTTTGTATTTACCTCATTTAGCTGTGCTCAAAACTGAGTCACTCATATAAAGAAAATGTCTTCATAATTATTTTATAGCACCATCATTACCCTTTTATAAAGGGTCTATAGTCAATGTAGGTGAATAGAAATGTTCCATTTTTACAACTTGACAAAAAAATATTGTTTGCTTTTTTGCTTCTATTTTTCACATATTATTCAAGACAATGTACACACACACACCCACACGAATTTTCTCTCTGGACTACTACTTAATGTGTTCCTTTATTCACTTATCTAAAGGGATAGTACTAAAGACAGCTAACTGCCCCCCACCCAGATTTATCAATGAAGAAATTTGGTGAATACTTAAGAAGCATAAGGATGAAAACCAGAGAAACATCATAGAGTGTAAAATTATTTGAGGGCACAAAATAGATACTGTGCTTAAGAGGTAGGGTTATTTTTAATCCAATGTCAAATCCTTTTAAAATACATGTAGCATCTTTTTTTCAGTTTGGGGAAACTAGGTAAAAATAAATCATATTTACACTATATTTTTAAAGTTTTTTTATTAAACTGTTTAAAATAATAAAAAAATATTGTTTCATGTTTATATTTATATTTAATGTATATCAATGCCACTAGGTAAATGATTAAATTATCACAGATTTCCCAATGCATCATGGGTAAAATTGTTGAAAAGTTATTTTTAGGACTATACAGCTTTCCAAGCTAGCCTCGGCATATACTTGCTCAAATCTGAAATACTTGGAATGTGATTCAATGAAGAATCAGTTAATTAAGTAGATAAAAGTGAATGCTTATTCTCTGTAGGAAAACAAATTCATTACAGAAAAAATTAAAAACTCAGTTACAAATTACCTACCTAGTTATTTAGTTAGACTCATTCTTCTAGCAATATGAGTATATTTGTGCATAATACATGTGTAGATTTATTTATTTTGCATCATTAATAAATACTATCATATATTAAAATATAAATCAAGGGTAACTTAAATAGATTTAATATCTATTATGCAGTAATATATTATGTGTATATTTTTAAAAGTGTTTGCATCAATAACTGCTACTCTGGTCATTTACATCCCAAATACAGTTAATCCTCGTTTCTCCTTTCCCAGCCTCTCCTTTATCTCTCCTCTGTATCAATCCCCAAATAAGCAACTCATCCAGTTACTGTTCTCTAAAGATCAGGGCTACCATGTTTCTCAACAAATCTGGCCTACCAAGTTGCTGTAAGATTTAGCACCTCTCCATGTGTGAAGGCTGGGCAAGACAACCCAGTATGAGTTACACATTCCTAAAAGCCATCAAAAGCTGCAGACAGAGCTTGTGTCCCCACTGTGAGAATTTCAGCAAGAAGAGGAAGCTATGCAGCTGTCAAATAAATGGAGAGGGCGTAGTTCAACCCTATGTAGGATTCATTATTATGGTAACTAACCCTCTGTGAGATAAATATTAAGTAATATTTATTATCTAAAAAACACAGAGAAAGGTTTTGTTCAAGGGGATAAAAGGGTATGGAAGCAGCACGCAGGAGGGTTTTCCAACCTCCTGGTCCACGACCAGTCCAGGAACAGCACTAGAGCTCGGCTTCCTCTTCTGGCTTCCCTCATCCGGGGTCATTACTTCCTATGCTCTTTCCAGTTGACCATGCCCCACTTGGCTCCAGCACTCCGAAGGTAGCTTCTGATTTCCCGCTACATCTCCCCCTTTTTTCTAAATAAGAAGGTTCTAAACTAAGTATAAAACTACATACTATAGGAATCATCATAAGGCAGTGTCTGGGGAAGAGAAAGGTACTAACATAAGTGAGGTCAAACTACCGCTAACAAACAACAAATATAAGGTGCAATTTAATGTTTAAAATGTTGATATGAGGAAATGTGCAGGGATTGCTTCAAGACTGTCTATCTCGAACAATAAAGTTTTAACACCTGAGTGTCTTTGTTGAGATGTGAAGTAATAACAACTTCAACTATCCAGTCTTCAACACCATCAAGACCTGAGAAGGAAAATATATACCTGAAGTCGGAAGCATGATAAAGTAACTTCCAAAATTTAGGAGAAGACAACGACAGTTAACTACCTGGACAGTCATCCATCACTTCTCTATACAATGGGAGCATCCATCCTTGTGGCTATTGGCCTATGATATCTGACAAGTCTCCATAGAAGCAGGGTATTTTTTGGTAAGACTGTCTTATCCTATCTAGGCAGGCTTCAGCAGTCTCTATCCTTCATCCTGCTCATCCATATCGGACAGAGAGCATGCTGACAGCAGTCAGGGCAAGTGCCGTCCTTTGCCCCTCAGGCCATTATTTGCCAAACAGGACAATCTCTTTGTAAGATGTCTGTGATGCTCAACACCACCTTGAGAAAGAAATAGTGATGCCAGGAGTTGACATGTCTCTCAAGGCCAAATTCGAGATAACAAGATCTTGAATCCATATTCTCTCTGTCTATGAAGTAGTTGAAGACGTCTATCTATCTGGTATATTCTAACATGTTTCTGAAAAGCCTGAGTATCCTGACTTTAGGTGGCAAATCTGAGTAGCTGTAATCTGCAATCCCAAGAAAGTGAAGCTAACATTGTAAAAATAAGCATTCCAAAATGATTGTATAGCTCCTCCATAATAATTTCAAGTATAACAATCTTATGAATATTGACCAAAATACACATTTTATATCAAATGACAACAATATCCTAACTATATATCATTATATATATAAAAATATATCTAAACAGAGTTATATAAAACAACTTGTGTATATATTATAACAAATGTTATGACTAGCATAAATAATTAGAGATAGAAATTGCATTATGGAAATGGCAATGTACTTAATACACATCAATGTGCAAATATTTTAAACAGAGGTAGACACATGAAAAAACAAGACAATTATACATTCAGCTTTGTATCAAGGTATATATTATCCCAATCAAACATATAGATTAATTTCCCATTTATATCAACATACAAACATTTGTACCATGTTCAACATTGTAACAATATACATATTATCTCAATCAAACATATAGATTGATTTCCCATTTGTATCAATATACAAACATCTGTACCATGGTGATTCATTTTTCATTCATCCTTTGGTTAATAGATGTTTGCAAGTATAATGATCTCCTTTCTATTCCATTTTCTTTCTTTCTTTCTCTCTCTTTTTTTTTTAAATTCCTACATCTACAATATCATTCTATCCTCTACCCAAGATTAACTTATAACCATCGAATCAAAATGATAATTGACCATAACCCTCCCTTGGATGACCAACTTATTGGGAAGGGGACATAGTCCTTTCATTAAGTTGCTTCATGCTGGCCTGTGGGCGATGGTATCTCTGTGGGGTCCTGTAAAACTAAAACAATGGTTAAGGTCTAATGAAGTAACTATAAACATATATATAACCATTCCATAAACGTATATCACCATTCTCATTGTACTGAGTAGATCCATCTGAATTTTTTGTTAAAGATACGATATGAAACTATCTTACAACTGTCCTGAATTGTCTATACCTCAAAAGTGATCACTGAGTGACATACAGCAGGTTCCCTCTTTCTCTGTCTCAAGGGTTTTTCTTTTTCTTTTTTTTTCTGGTGGGGGCCCCATCTTCTTTCTGGATGCCTTGGAGAGTGCTGGTAGGAGAAATTGCTTTTTATAGTGGAGAATCTAATGAATACTATTAACTGAAGATATTAAACCATCAGAAATAATTATGTGCAGACAAGATTTTTAGGTTAAGAGAGTGAGAAATGCAGAAAGAAGTAAGATTTAAGATTTAAAATAAAGGTGAGATAATATTGGTTCCTATATATTTCTTCTATTTTCTGTCTCACATCAGGTGGCTTTTCTGATGTGAGACAGAGTCTATAAGGTTTTATTTACCAATATGCTTGGGTTTAGAGAGGGAGAAAGCCACTTGTTCCACCTCCAAAGCCATCCTTTTTCATGATCAAACCAGGACCTCCTTTTGGTTTTTTTTTTCAAAATACATAAAGTTATGTATATACATAATCATTAGATATAGATGTATGATTGTGAGAATAGAGAAATTACCCTTAGTGCCTGCCAGTGTCAGGTGTCCTTGTAATCCCCTGTAGTCCTTTTAACATTTCAAAAGTCTAAACATTCACCATCCTTTTAGCTTTGTGAATAGATTTGTATCCATTCTTCTGTAAAAACAAAATTGAGACCCTGCCCCACCTTAATTAAGTGAATGTTCCTTACCACATATCCAATTGTCTTATCGGCAGATAAGCCATTACTCCTTCTCCTCAGGAGGGTTCTCCTTTTTTGAACCAGCTCTTTATCAATCTTGTTGGTACCCATATTTTCCCTTTTCCTGTGGAAACAAAAGTAAAACCCCTATCCCAATGAAGCACATGTCCTGGCTGCCATTCTGAAGTTAGTACATCCTTGAAATAAACAGGTTGATTCAACTCAGAAGTCTTTTCTATTACCCAGTGTTTCTCTGCAGCTGAAGTTTCTTTTTTATCAGCATTAAGAAAGTTTAATGTCAGCAAGGCACTATGCAATCTCTCCCTAGGTTTTTTCATACCTCCTTTCTGTTTATGAAGCATCTCTTTCAAGGTGTGATGGGATCATTCCACAATTGCTTGTCCAGTGGGATTGTGTGGTATCCCAGTAAGGTGCTTTATCTCAGAATAGAGCATGAGACACTTAATCTCATGGTCATGGATTCGGGCCCCACGTTGGGCACCAGATATTATGGTAATTAACACGTCGTGAGTTATATATTAGGTAATATTTATTAGCTATAAATCACTTACAGAGAAAGGTTTTGTTTAAGGGGAGAAAAGCGTGTGGAAGCAACATGCAGGAGGGTTTTCCAACCACCTGGTCCACCACCAATCCAGGAACTGCGTGAGAGCTCGGCTTCCTCTTCCACCTACCCTCATCTGTGTCCTTTATTTCCTATGCTCTTTCCAGTTGACCATGCGCCGCTCGGCTCCAGCACTCCGATGTATAGCTTCTGATTTCCCACTACACTCCATAGTTGTTACTTTGGTTTCTTTGAGCATCTGTAGCCCAGGTTAGTTAATTCTGTATGTTTCCTTGTGGTGTCCTTTAACCTTCTAGTTTCTACAACCATTTTTCCACCTCTTGTGCAGGATTTCTTCAGTTCCACCTAATTTTTGGCTTTGGATACCTGAATATGTTTTCACCAGTTGTTATATGAAGCCTCTCTGATGACAATTGGTCTAGACACTCACCTATGAGTATAGCAGAATATCATTAGGCATCATTACATTACTTTTTTTTCTTTAGTCATGTTTGGTTTCATCCTAGGTCTCTTGGTCATCTAGCCTATGAGCCCTTGCTGTGGAACTATGCACTTATACACTGTAAACATTTGTCATTGCAAATACTGGTTTTATAACATGCTGATTGTCAGGAAGCTAGCGGGAAATAGAGCCAGGAAAATCAGAGTAGGAAAATTTTGGGAAGCAAAGAACAGAGCAGCATATGCCAGCCAGATATAAATGAAGGAAGAGAAGAATGCTGCTTTGGAGAAAAAGAAGCAAACTATGTGGCTAAAAACTGATTAAAATCATGGCTTAGTTTAAGAGTTAGCAAATAATAAGACTAAGGCATAGGCCAAACACTGTTCAAATAATATAAGCTTTGTGTGATTACTTGGCACTAAATGGCTGCAGGACTGGCCAGGTAAGACAGAGAAACCATCTGACTTCAGGCCCTGGTGCTTCAGGTTGAAGCACTAGGTTGGCTCACTCTCCTGGCCTGAGTTTTAAACTAGACTAGTCATTGGTTTGTCATTCCCTCAATCTTGAATCCATCCTTACCCTAACATATCCTATAGATATGATTGATGTTAGGTTATAGTTATGGCTGGGTTGGTGTCCCAATCCTTTCACTTGAAGTCTTGCTTGGTCACAGGAGATGGCTAGTTCAGGCTACATATCTGCTATTGCTGCCAATCTTAGCTGGGGCCCTCTTTACAGATTCCTGGAAGTTTCCCTTGCACCAGATTTCTAGTAGTATATAATCATCTTTCTATAAATCTAACACAGTTGTAGTGCTAATTCTGGTGGAAGAGTCTAGTCTTCAGTGATTTGGAAAATCTCCTGTGGCACTCTTCCACAAAGAACAATGTGGAAATCTGGCCATTACATACCCATATATGAGTTAAGGTATTGAGATAGTGATTTTTTACCACACTAAAAAATTAGATAGACAGATAAACTATGCCAAGCACCTCAGGTAATTAGAGATGTTGAAAAATAGTATGTAGATATAACAGCTTTAATTTCTTGAAAAATGGACTTAGAAAATTTGGAGATATATAAAATTTTATGACTGGTTAATAAATGGAAAATGTTAGTAGAATTTTTTTTCTATATACTTTGAAAATTCAGAGGGTTAAAAACTTAGGAATGTGATTTGGATCCTAGTTAGCACTTACATGTTGTTATGGTCTCAATGTGGGTCTTCCTTGGTAATTTTCTTACATGTAAATGGTCTACTGTCAGGAGGGACCACTGAGTGCAACTTGATGAATATATAAATGTTTACTTTAGATTCAGGAATGCTTTCTTAAAATAACATTCATTTCACCTACAATGTGACAGGTAAAAAACATATTAACATTGAGTACACACTGTGACTTTTATCAATTTTAAATGAAGCCATCATGTTTCAAAAGCATTCATAGGAAAAGAGTCAAAAATGAACATGTCTGAATCCCAAAGCAACTTCAATTATTGACTAGGACAATTTGATTTATGTTGTTTTCAGTGTTGACAACTGTGTGAGTGTGTGTGTGTGTGCACATGTGTGTGTATGTGTGTACCATCATTTAGAAAAGTGAAACCATTCTTAGTTCATGGATAGTATAAAAGCATAATCAGGCATTGTAGGTCGTGTGCTTCTGTTGGCTTATTATTGGTATAAGACCTGAAATAAAGGGCACTGCGAAGGCTGATCAGGAAATGATGACTGCCTCCTGTCCTCATTCATATACTACTCTAGAAACCCTGTCTCTCTCTCTCTGTCTCGCTCTCTCTCTCTCACTCTCTTTTTCTGTTTCTCACACACATAAAAATAGACACAGAGAGAGAGAGAGAAAGAGAGAGAGAGAGAGAGAGAGAGAGAGAGAGAGAGAGAGAGAGAGAGAGGAGAAGGGGAAACTTCCCAGTTGAAAATACAAATATAAATATTGTAAAAGACAGTTGGGTGATTTAATTCAATGTTTTTTAAAGTCAATTCTGTTTCTACTTGGGAAGAAGATAAAAGCTAGACTTACTTTTTCCTTCTTTTTGTAACTGAAACATATTTTATATTTTCTTCAATGCAATTTTACTTGCTCAAAAACAGACTCTGTTAATATCATTAACTGAGAAATGTATACTAAACAATTTTGAATTCTAAAAATTATTTAAATATGAGAGATGTACATAAGATCTACAAAAATAAGAATGCTGACAGCTTTGGTATATTTTAGAAATAAGAGAGGGTACATGTCTGGCTGAAAGGCACACCCACAAAAACACATAAACACATACAAATAAACATATAAATACAAACACAAATACACAAAACACATAATCTCATGAAATGTCACTCTGGGATGAAACTAAGGAGATTAAGAAAAATAAGAGAAGTCACATAGGACAGAAACTCACAGTATATTTAATATTTATAGGTATTAGAGGCTCAGATGTGTCATCTGAGACTTTAGTTCTTTTTGGAAACTAAACATCTAAGATTGAGGATTATAAGTAAAACAAACACCAGATACTACTTCTTGAAATAGATCTTAAGAAACAGAAATGTGCATCACTCTTATGAGACATGCAAATGAGTCATAAAATTATGAGCAAAGTTAAAAAGAGAAATTCTAAAATGCATATCTTTAGTTATTCTGTATAATTTACATGAATGACTAAAAAAGATATATCAAAATATGGGCCCCAACTATGAAAATGTGAGTGCTTGCTCAGTAATATAAAGATATTTATATCCTTACCTTCACCCTCTCTAGTTCCATTTCTGTCTGTTTTAAAGTTTAAGATATTTAGCACAGTCATTTTTATTTCATTATCTTTCAAATTTAAAGATAAAGGAAAAAAATAAAATGCCTTTTGCAAAAAATAGTCACATAATAATGAATAATACATTAGTGAGTAAAATGAAGTTGATCTTTTTAATGGATTAGCTGAGCATAGAAAGGTCATGACTGAGGGCCATAGAAGCAGGTACATATGTAAAAATAAAAAAATATGAGAATTCTATTTTTAGTTCTGAACATCATCTTTTAATTGGTTTATTCAAGGTTTTGGGCTCTAGTTTCTTGAGTTCTTTATATATTTTAGAGTTCAGTCCTCTATCACTCATTGGGCTGGTGAAAATCTTTTCCCATTCTATAGGCTATTGTTTTGTCCTATTGAATGTGTCCTTGGCTTTACAGAAGCTTCTCAGTTTCAGGAGGTCCCACTTACTGATTGTTTTTCTTAGTGTCTGCGCTATTGGTGTTATATTTAGGAAGTAGTTGCCTGTACCAATTCGGTGGAGGGTATTTCCCACTTTCTTTTCTATTGAATTCAGAGTGGCCGGGTTTATGCTGAGGTCTTTGATCCACTTGGATTTGAGTTTTGTGCAGGATGATAAGCTTGAATCAATTTGCATTTTTCTACGCACTACCATCCAGCTATGTCGACATCATTTGTTAAAGATAATATCTTTTTTCCATTGAATATTTTTAGCCTCTTTGTCAAAGATCAGGTGTTCATAGGTGGTGGGGATAATGTAGGGATTTTCAATTTGATTCCATTGATCCATGAGTCAGTTTTTACTCCAGTACCAGGCTGTGAATACAGTTTTCAATTGACATTACTTACAGGAGAACAGATAGAAAAGATCTGGTTTGAAATGCTATTTTAAAATAAATTCAAATTGTTGGGCTATTTATTCTGGGTCACTCACAAGAATGCCTCTCTCTCACCTATGTAAAAGATAAAATGTAAATACATTCAATAAATATTTCACTGTTCTATCTTATGTGAGCTTAGAGTAGAGGAACCAGGGCTTATGCAAAGAACAGAACCAGTGCTCTTTCGCTTAGCTTTCTCTGGAAGGCTCCTGCCATCTCTTTGGGTGAGCCTTATCTAAATCTTAGAAAGTTTAGAAAGAGGTCTTCAAATTATGGCAAAGGGTTAGGGTTAGGTAATTTATTACACATTATTGTATTTGACTTGAGCTATTTATTTTGAAAATGGGTTTTTTGAAGTAAAAATAATTTTATGTATATAGCTGATTTTTGTCTGTATATATGTTTTTCGCATTATGTCCTTGATTGGTACCCAAAGATACCAGAACAAGATTTATACACACTTGTGGGCCCTCATGTGAGTGCTAAGAATTAATCTGGAATCTTCAGAAAGAGCATCTCATGCTCTGAACCACTGAGCCTTGTCTCTAGCTAAAAAACCCTAATTTTTTAAAATTTTACTAACATAGCAATTCTGTGTTCTAATAATGCCTTATGCTAACATCTAATGATTTTCCTAATCTAAACAAGTAGCAAAATTTTCTTTGCAACAGATATGTTTCTGTAGTCCTATGTAGAATTCTATAACTGATTATTCCTTAATATCATATAAGAGAAAATATCTAAAAATAATAAAGTAAAACTATACATAAATACAATATGCCTACACTAATGAGTATATATCTGAAAATAATGACTTTTCTTGCCCCAGAATATATAATTTGTTATTTGTTCATTAGGGAGTATTAAAACTCCAACAAACTTTCTCCCATCCAGAACTGCCCATTGTCAAGTCTACTTTTGTTAAGAGTTACTGTGAGTCATGATTGCCATCTCTTCATCTTGACCAGAAAATAGCACTTTCCCTCATTATTCCTGCACACATTTTTTCCATCTTTTTTGTTTATTGCGTAACCTGAATGGGCTGTTATAAAATCCTCTGTAGGCTTGTATTTACTGTAATTAACTGTGAAGGGAAGCGTCTTTGGTCAAAACTGAGCACAGCATGTATAATGGCCATCAAAAAATTTTTAGAAAGCATATTGATATAGTATTAATTTAGCTAAATGAGAATCCTAAGATTCTCCCTGCAAGCTAAATAAAACATTAAAAATTGGTATATTATACTTATCATATTCAAAAGATGAAAGATTCTATTATAGAATAAGTAGATTAATTTAGTAAATAAGAGATTTGAGGATTGGGCTTTATTGGTAAAGTAGTTGTAACTAAAAGTCTTTGCCTTTCACCAAACTTTTCCACTGGGGGAAAAAAAATAACTCTGGAGGAAACTCTACTAATTCATTTGGCATGCTCAGCACTGGGGATTGCTTTGTTGTTTCATTTGGTCAAACCTCTTGTTCAATGTCAAATCTGAAAGCTTTAAAAGAAATAATGGCCCATGTTGGGTGGTGAGCTGTTGCTGTGGACATGACAGCCCTTCTTTTTACCTAATTCCATTAGAATCAGTCACCTACATGTCAGGGTAGTGGCTTTGATTAAAGAGTTATGTTAAGGCTTAATCTAGATAAAGTGCAGGCAATACTGAACTGCCAGTAGAAATGCTGACAGACTGTGGCTTAAATAAAACTACTTTTCCCTTACAAAGCATACTTTTTCCCACTGTATTGGAAGATGCAAAGTAATTTAAGCTTTTCAGTCCATTTGCTTATGTATAACAACCTGAACGCATAGAAAACCTCTCTCTTTTGCTCTCTCTCTTTCCCTCTCTCTCTCACTCACATACACACACACCCCTGTGTTCTACCCTCTATATCTCATGTATTAAATAAGATTATTTTGATTTTCTAGAAACATCCATTTTTTCTGCTAACTATTGGTACCTTCATTTTTTTTATCCCATAAAGTGATATAGTAACAAATACTATAGTGTTAAAATGAAATCTATTTAGTGATTAATAAGCTACTAGACTGTGGTTAGTAGCTGCTCTCATTTAATGCTCTCATTAAAATGAGATCAATTAGAAATTAACACTGTACTAATCAGTAAAATTAGATGACTAAAATTGACACATTATGACAACTCAGTATATTTCATTTGTATAAAAACATTTTTTTCTAGTTACAAAGCACTAGCTATGCTTAATAAAGGTAACTAAATGGTGGTAAATCCAGGGACTACTTAAAAATTAGCTTCAGTATTCAAAATCCTCAAACCCTGCTCATGTCTAATTGGATCATATAACTCTTGTGGTTAGAAGACATATAGTAATAATCATTCTACAAGAGAGACAATAAAGATCTTGATTATAGTTAGAAACATCTTTTTAATATAAAATGATATGCTGACATAATTTATTTTAAAGTATATCCTTTATCATTTTAACCACTCAATAACTCTCCAACCACCAAAGTAAATTTATTTCTTTTGTATTTTTATTGAAAATAAATAAATTTTTCCCCCATAAAATGTTGTAGAAAGTTTCCCGGGCCCGTTTGTTCTCAGAGGTTTGTACCTGGCCTGCAGCGGCTTTTGTACCCCAAAGAAATGAATCACACGGGTATGCGTATATCCTTTATACTGTTCAGCCCATGTCTCAAGCACATTACTAGCTAGCTCTTTCATCTTAAATCAACCCATTTCTACTAATCATTCTGCCACGTGTCCCAGCTCACCTGTTTCTTACATGTCTGTCTTCTTCGGGGGTTGGATGGAGACTGACTGACTCCACCCTTCTCTTACCTGACAGCCCTCTGATTCTCCACCCACTTCTATGGTGCTGTGCATAGGTCAAAACAGTCCTTTATTTACAGCATACAGAGAACATTTCCACCACTATAAAATACATTTCAATCACAATATTTCCTCCCTCCACTCTTCCTAGCTTCAATTCTCCCTACTTTCTCCCCGAGGTTCTCTTAAGGAATGAGCAGACCTCCAAGAGTCAATGACCAAACCTAACCAAACAAAATACAGTAAGATAATACTAAAGACCTTAAGTCAAGGCTGGGCCTGAAAACCCAAGAAGACTAAAAGAGTCTCAAGTACAGGTAGAAGAGTCAGAAACACATGTACTTCACTTTAGGAGTACACCTACGAAGGACCCACAAAGCTAACAGAACTGAAACAGACCCATGAAGGCACAATGCTTGCAAACTTCAGTATCTGTGTACCAATATGAGTTTTGCTTAGTTGATTTGTTGGCTCATGTTTTTCTAATGATCATCATGCACTCCCTCTTATATATGGGCTTCCCCAAGCTCATAGGGAGGAAACCCAATGGAGACTAATAATTTGCAATCTCTCTCAACAGAATATCTGGCTATGGGTTCTCACCAGCTCGCATCTACAGCTAGAGAAAATCTCTTTGATATAACTGGACAAGGTACCTCTTTATGAGTATGGCAGAATATCATTGTGTTTGCTTATTTTTGTAAGCCTTGTTCTATTCTAGGGCATCTAGTCTTCAGTTCCTGGCTATCCAAACAGTGTAGAGCATGAGCTACCTCTCACATCATGTTAAATGAAATATTGATTTGTCACTGGTATAAGATCTATACCACAAATGTCTCATAAGCAGAACAGATTATACATCAAAGGTTTTATACCTGGGTTGGTATCAATATTTACTTTTATTGGCAGCTTGCAAAGTACTTTCCCACACCAAAATAGTATAACATAGGAGTGAAGAATTCTATAGGCACCAGTTCAAATTCTCTACATTAAATGAGCTGTGTGTATGTTGTCCTCAGCAATGGAGCTCACTGCAAGTTTTTGAAGTGTGTTCTTCCTCTTTAACATCAACCTGAATTGTTTGTGGATACCATGAGAGTCTGTTGGCATTTAATGTGATTCCACAACCAAAATCAAGCCTGGCTACAAAAGGTGTCCAGATCACACTTTGTACCTTCTATTACTAAGAATCCTCACTAGGGTCATTCTTATAGAATGGAAGAAGTTCCCATTGCACTAGATTTCTATACCACCCACACATGCTTCCCAGTTCAATCCTTCTCTACCCACCCTCTTTCATTCCATCCTTTCTCTCTCACCATCTCACTTCTGCTCCTATTCTCATCTGTAGCCGATTGGGGAGCCTAGTCACAAAATCTATTCTCTATCCCCTATCTAAAAGATATGAAGATAGGAGATTCACGTGTCCCCCCTTGAGTCATTATTTCCTTGACTCTCTGAGTTTATAAAATGTAGCATGATAATCATTTCATTCACAGCTAATATCTACTTACACCTGAGCACACACTATTCTTTGTCTTTTGGATTACCTCACTGTGGAAAATGTTTTCTTTTTTATAATTCATTCAGCTTTCTGCAAATTTTATGATGTCATAAAAAATGATGAATAATACTCCAGTTTGTAAATGTACTACATTTTCTTTAGCCACTTTTTGTTTGAGGGACATTTAGATTGACTCAAGTTTCTGGGTATAATGAATTAAACCACTGAACTTAGCAGACTGCAGTTTCTCCTCTTTTCTCTTAGTCTCTTCCCTCATTTCCCTTCTTCCTCTGATCTATGTCCCATTGCTCTCCTCTCAAAAAAGAGCAGCCCTCCCAGGGACATCAATAAAGCATGCCATAATATGCTACAATAATACAAGACAGCCTTATATTAAGGATGAACAAGGCAATCCAATAGAAAGAAAATGGTTCCTACAAGCAGGCAAGAGAGTTAGAAATAGCCTTGCTCCTATTGTAAAAATTCCAAAGTAACACCAAGCTACATAGCCATAAAATATAAAAGATCTAGGAATAACCCCTATGGACACCTTGATCTCTATGAGCCCCACTGAGTTTCAGTGAGTTGATTCTGTTGGCTTTTTTTCTAGTGGTGTTTCTGTCCCCTCCACTTTCTGCACAGGACTCCCTGAGCTCTACCTAGTGTTTAGCTGTAGACTCTGCATTGCTACCATTAATTGCTGGATGAAGCTTCTATGGTCTCTTTAATGATAATTTTGCTAGGCTCTGGATCCAGAAAAGGAATCTATAGTTAGGATAAACTGGATATTTTATGTGAGGAATGTTTTAGATTTAGCATTTTTTAAACCAATGTACCAAGTTTTCATTAGTTTCTTTGATGTATGAGAATCACTTTTCCACTTCTAGTATTCTTTTGATGAAGTTTGCCTCTGTATTTTATGTTATATTCATAAATTTTATATTTATTTGCAGACCTCCTTCAGATTGTGTTTTTTATTGCTTCTATTTTCATTTTCAGATCATAAACAGATTTATTCATTTTATTTTTTTATTGTTTGTTTGTTTGGCTTTCTTTGAGGTTTTGTTCATTTTTTCCCAATCATTTGTTCATGTTTTTCTGTCAGTCTTTGAGAGTTTCTTGTCCTTGTTTTCTTAAATAGTTTATTAAGTTTCTCTTTAAGGACCTATATCAACTTCATGTAGTTGCTTTTACAGTTCTTTCTTGTGCTTCAGCTGTGCTGGAATATGCAGAGCCTACTGTGGTGAATACCTGAGTTCTAGTGGAGTCATATTGCCCTGGTTGTTATTCATTGCATATTTATGCTGGTGTCTAGGCATCTGGGCTTGAAGTGATTATAGTTGTAGGTGCTGATTTCTGAATTTGTCATTGTTGGGTAGATATTTTGTTTATTTTTTTCCTTTCCATCTATAGATTTTTAGAGAGTTCATTTGCTCTGTGTTGTCTATTTTACTTGCCTACTCTGCTGGTGTGTTAATGAGAAATATTTGCTGGTGCTGGGGTCTGGGAGAAGGGAAGACCAGGGTGGTATGTTATGTGGGATTCACAGAACACATGGATAAGTCTGGTGGTAAGAATGGAGGCAGGAAATTTTATTCTGTTGTAGCTCCAATGACTACCATAAGGATTAATTTGGGAAAATAGAGAGAATGAAGAATTCCTATGGGCAAGTTGTCTGGTCTTCTGCCATGTGTAGCCTGTGGTTGAACATATGACTGTCTGAGTTCGGGGTTGAGACACAGTGAAGGAGGAACAAAAGATGTCCAGGTAGAAGGCTTGTGGAATTCATAGGAGGCATAGACATAATGAAGGAGAAGCTTGACTTTGTTGTTGGTAGTGTTGCAGTATTGTCTATGGAAACAAAAATAGTGGAGATGTTCTGTGGCATCTCCAGTGTGTAACTGAACATAGCAGATGCTCTTCTTTCAATAAATGTCATTTCATTAATATATGAGATTTTTCAGACATTAAAAGCTACAACCATGCAAGTACTAACTAGGCCCGACCCTGCTTAGCTTAGAGAACTAGATCTGGCATGCCACACTGCATACCACAACCAGTGAACAGCTAGGGATCTGAAGCATCTTGAACCAGCACCATGGAGCCCATTCCCTCCAGAAGAACACCTGACCCAGTCTTGATGTTAGAATGAGGAAAGTGGATTTGCCTGGAGTGGATGCTGAACCACCTTGGGACCTTGGGACCCCCTGCCCTTCCTAGGGAGGAGATAAGGAGATGGGGAGAAGAGAGTGACTGGGAGGGGAAGGAGGGGGAAGGGAGTTTGACACATAGATACATGGATAAAAAATGAGACTCAATTCATAATAATAAAAATATAAATAGAAGCTACAACCATTTTCTATTTGAAATTTAAATTTGGGGGACAAAAGCCGCGGGTCCACAAACCAAGTTCCAAACCCCCGCCGTGGACCGCGGGCAGGTCACAAATCTCCCAGACCCAAAACGGGCCAAAAAAAAAAAAAGTTCTACAACAGATTACCAAAAAGAATAAATTATAAAAGAGAAATCTTATGATAATGCAAGCAAAATACGTATGTATCATCTATCTTAGGAATTACCAAAGAGTTACAAATATAAACTTATACCTCTTTTGCATGACCTAATAATACCATAAACAATTTAATAAATGTAAATGAGAAACAAATTTGACCAATACCAATTAGATGGAACAATGGTTAACTATCGTCACAGATAATATTTTCAATTTAGTATCATGTTATTAAAAATCATGAATGTAGATTCTTAGGATACTTGGAGATACAATCTTACAGAAAATTTCTCATCCCTTTTTTAGCCTTTGCCTTTTTCCTTTCTTTGTCCACAATTCTCCCTGATCCTAAAGTGTGGAAATGTTTTGTAAACATACCCGTTTTGATTGGGCTCCCTAATTATATTTTATTTGATAAGGATTTCTGTAATGTTCTTCATAAACCTGGGAGTGGGAGAGGTGGAGCCCCCAGGGAGAACACAAATTGATTGGCAACTGCCAAATAGTCAGCCACAGAGAAAAGTACACGAATGCCATGTTATATGGACTGAGCAGGTTATATTAGAGATATAAATATATAAACATATATGCATGCAATAACAATTAAAACAGGAACACACCATAAATTTGAAAAACTTTGAAGGTTAGGAATATTAGAAGACTTGGAGGGAAGAAAGAGAAAAAAATGTAATTACATTACGTTCTCAAAAATTGAAGTATGGAGTAAAGAGAAAGATATTAGTTCCCTCTATTTAAGAGCTACAGTTTAAAGTTAGTTTATAAATATCCCATGTCATTAATACTATAGAGAATTTTATATCAATATGATGGCTAACAACAGCAAAAATAAAGTTAGGATATATGCTTCTTCATTTTTTTTAAATTAATACAAAACTTTTACTAACTTACTGACTGTATTAGTTCAGAACAACAATCTAAGCATTTGTGAACTGGATCCAGAGCTCAAGAGTTTGAAACCGTTCTGTGCGTCACAAAGAGTCTGAGACCAGATGAGTCCACTAACAAGGAGATCATAACATTAAAACAAACAAAAGAACAGACATAAATACACACACATACACACAAACACACAGAATAAGAAGTAGGAGGCAATGTTAATCAACTGGAAGCTTTGATCTCCCTGTTCATTCGACACAACATATTTATCAAGTTAATATGTAAGGTAATAATAGGATAAATAAGAACAAAGTTATATTTTTGATAAACATGATAGCATTAGCTAAATTTTTATAAAACTATTTTTCCCTCTGGTCTATAGTGAGATAAAAATTGGCCAGTATAGACACACACATACACACACACACACAAACATACACACATTAAAAAAAAGAAAAAAACATTTGGCTATAATTGAAAAAAATTTCATAAGCTATTAAAAGATAGATTTATATTTATTCTTTTTTATTCTTCAGTTTATCATTACTATATAGCTGTTTTCAATACATTTGTTGTATCATTGACTATGTGAGCAAGAATTTCAGGTAATTCTGAGCCAAATATCTCAGTTCATAACACTTAGTACTGAGAGGTTATTTGAAGGAATTCCCTCCTTAGGGTGTTGGCAGCACTTGGTTCCTTACAGATTGCCAAACTAAGCATGATAATTCTTTCCTTGCTTATTGATGAAGGTCACCCAAATTCTTACTCTATGCCTTTCTCCATATGGTGGTTCACAATATAGCAGTTTGCTTCTTCAAATCCTGTGGAGAGTCATTGAGCAAGGTGACCTTTAGAATCTTATGTAACACAAAATATATACATATATTATATAATATACAAACATATGTAACAAAATATATCATATTAATATATGTAACATTATATATATGTTATTTGTGAGAAGTCAATAGAAGATCTTACATACATTCTTTCAAAAGAGATTATTCACTGATAGGAACACAAGGAGAAAAGAATTCTGTAGATATAATCTCATTGATGAATTTAGAAATGTTAATCTTAAATGTTCTTTTCCAGTGAAGGCATACTAACATCCTCTTTTACTTTAATAATGTTATTAGCAATGTAAAATACAAAATAACATCACAATTGTTTAAAACCAAAGGGAGAGATGATAATAAGAGACTTTTAAAAATGGTGTATGCACGTTATGGAATAATCCTTCTGTACACTGTGTAAATATATGTCTTTATGAGTGGTTTAATAAACAAGTGACTGGCCAATAACTTAACATGATAAGTTGGAAAGCCAAACTGAGAATAATGATATGAACTGAGACAGAGATATCATGAGCAGGGTGGAGAATGAGTCAGGCATACAAAATGGGTTAGAGGAAAAGGCACAAGTCTCAGAGTAACATATAGATGGATAGAAATGGGTTAATAAGAGCTAACAAGCCTGGGCTTTTGGCTGATCACTTGTAATTTATATTAAATCAGTTATTTAGGAAGCTACTACTGGTTATTTGGGAGCAAGCAGTTGAGACAGGAAAACTCCACCTTCATATACATTTAATATTCAACTTCCCCACCTGAGGCTCAGGTTACATTTTTAAAAAGGAAGTAGAAAGACTGTAAGAGCCAGAGGATCTCAGAGTTTGTTGTAAAATGGTTTCTTCTAGGAGAGGACAAAGCTACACATATAAAATCCACAAAAAAAAACCTGCTTAAAGATGAGCTTAACAAAATTCAGAGGGAAAGCTGAACACAAAGAAAATGTATAGCAATCTTATTTGCATTTCCACCCTTGATAAGCCATGCTTATGATTCTTATCCTCTGTACAGTTATTGTTAACTCTTCCGCATTTTTAATTTTTTACCATTTTTTTGATAAATACAAAATAAAGAAGGAAAAAAAAAAGATGAGCTTAACAAAAACAACATAAATAGATATGCCAAAATGAACAGGGGAAAGACCATGATGCATCAGTTATACACAAAGTATTTAACTGAGAATTTAACTAAGAGCAGAATAGATAGTCATTCTCAAAGAAGGGAACATCAATTAAGTTGTTCAATGCCATATTGGGTATTTTAGACAATTAGTAAATATTAACTTAGTCAATGAAACAGAACATTTTGAGGATTCTCTCCTGGTTAGTAACTGTCTTAGAGATTTTGTTATTGTGAAGAGACTATATGAAGACAGACAACTCTCACAAAGAAAGCACTTAACTGGGTGAGACTTACAATAGAGAGGCTTAGTTCATTATCATCATGAAAGGAAGCACGGTGCCATATAGGCAGACATGATGCTGAAGAGGTAGCTTAGACATCTACATCTGGATCTGTAGACCAACAGCAAGAGAGAGTGAACCAGGAGGTCTGTCTTGAGTTTCTGAAATATAGAAGTCCAATGCCATTGACACACTTCCTCCAACAAGACCACATCTCTTACTAGTACCTATTACAGGCTTACCGGGGCCATTTTTATTCAATTCACCACAGTTACATCAAAGAAATTTGCCAAAATTTCAATAAACTGGATGCCTTTCAAAGTAGCACTGTTATTTACTGAGTCTTTCAACCTTAATTTAATCACACCCCCACCACACACACACTTTTTTAATCTAAAAGGAGAGTTGAAACAGGGTCTATGTATGTAGTCTTTGCTTTCCTGGAACTAACTATGCAGACCAGACTGGCTTTAAACTCACAGAGATCCTATTCTCTTCATCTTCTCAGTATAGATATTAAAGGCCTATGGCATCGTGCTGGACCAAACTTCCTTTTTCATACATAAGATAAATAGGGCATGTATCTACAGTTGTTTGGGTCAGTGGCAAGTGACAATTTCTCACTGTCATTAGAGCAGCAGTTCTCAAACTGTGATCCTTTCACAGGGGTCACCTGAGACCTTCAGAAGATACAGATGTTTACATTCAGGTTTATAATAGTAGCAAAATTACAGTTATAAGATAGCAACAGAAAAATAATAGAGGTAACAAGAACATGAGGAACAATTGAAAAATATTAGAAAGGGTGAGAATACCTCACCTAGAGATATATGTAAAATTATTTAAATAAAAAGAACACCCAATCAATGTGATAATATGATAGGCTATTAGGTTTTGATCAGGAAAGAACAATTAAGCATGTATAAATTAATAAACTGTTACTAGATATAAATTGGATGTATAACTGCAGAATCAATACTCATTGTTATTTAGATAGCAATATGATACATGTCTGTATCTCAACACACATACCCTTTCATGTCATAGATTCTAGGATTTAGAAATTTTACCTTAAGTTTAATAGTTCTCCATGGAGTCTTATAACTGCTATCAAGGCATTGGTTGATAATGAATAGCATCTGAAGACCGGTCTACTTACCACATCATTAAAGATGAACTGAATTTTTACTCCTTTATGTTAGAGACCTAATTTCTGAATCACCATGCTGTTAACATCTAGGTGCCACTGTCGGCAGCCAGAGACTCACAGCCGTATGACCCTGTGGCCTTCTTGCAGTGCTTCTAATCATTTATGACATCAAGAATCATAATTTTAAGAGCTCAATTACTACTAGAAATAACCAAAAAGGTAAGATTGTTATATGTAGGTACATTGTATTCTTTAATCAAAAAATTCTAATTGTTGAATGAATTCTTGTTTGAAGAACGCTTATATTAAAATAAAAGAGAAAAAATAAACATTATCTCTCTGTGTAGCTATAAATAACAAAGTGTTTGCGTGGTTAATTTTGCACGTGAGAGTGATAATAACTACTTATCACATAGCAAAGATCATGTTATATTGAAGGAAGGACCTTTATCAGGAAAATGTAACAATCATAAGCATACATTCATTTAACATGGGAATATCTCTAGAGATCACCAACACATAAAGAAAGGAATAGGCTGATAAAAATAGTGGTAGGAAATTTCAGTGCAACACTTTTAAATACAGAGAGAATTATCTAGTCAGAAAATCAATAAGAAAATAAATATTACCTTATCAAGAATGTAAACTAATTTCATAAAACTGCCATGCTCTGAAAACTCTTTCCAAGTGAGGACATGGAGCATGCCCCAGGGAAATAACATGTAAATATCATATAAGTCTAAACAAGCATGAAAAGAATGAAATTATAGTAAAAAAACATTAAAATTAAGTAAAAATGATAATTAAAAAACCCAAAATGGTATTTTCTCTTGTATTGTGGTCTTATTTTCTATCCACAGTGTAGTGCTTGAGAAGTCAAGTGAGACGGTAAGATGGCTGTGAGTCTACAGCCTATTTGGACTGCATTATTAGCCAGTCTAGAGTAGTAATTTTAAATTTGTGGGCTGCAATCTCTCCTAGGAATAGATATCAGATATCTTGCATATCAAATATTTATATTCTGATTCATAAAAGTAGCAAATTTATAGTTATAAATTTGCAAAATATAATTTTATTGTTGAGGGTCACCACATGAAAAACATCTCATAACTTTGTTATCTATATCTACACAGATACATAATTTTTATCTTTCCCTCTGATTTTTATTATAATATAAGCATTCTTCAAACAAGAATCAAATCAACAAAGAAATCTTGATTGAAAGTTATAATAAAGCTACATATTCACAAAAATGGAGAACCTAGAAAAAATGGACAACTTTCTGGACAGGTACCACTTACCAAAATTAAAAGAAAATCAGATTAAAAACCTAAATAGTCCTATAACACCAAAGGAAATTGAAGTTGTCATTAAAATTCTCCCAAATAAAAAAAGCCCAGGGTCAGTGCAGAGTTCTACCACACATTCAAAGAAGAGTTAATACCAATACTCCTCAAACTGTTCCATACAGAACTAACAGAAGGAATATTGCCAAACTCTTTTTATGAGGCCACAGTAACCCTGATACTCAAGCCACTCAAAGACACAAGAAAGAGAATAGCAGATCAATTTCCCTTAAGAAGACTGATGCAAAAATTCTCAACAAAATTCAGACAAACCGAATCCAACAACAATCCAAGAGACCACTTGCTAAATATAACTCCAGTAGAAAAACTTTATTCACTATGACCAAGTAGGCTTCATCCCAGAAATTCGGGGATGGTTCAACATAGAGAAAACTGTAAATGTCATCCATCATATAAACAAATTGAAGGAAAAAAAAAAAAACAGGTGATCATTTCTTTAGATGCTGAAAAAGCCTTAGAAAAAATCTAACATGCCTTTCTGATAAAAGACCTGAAGAGATCAGAAATACAGAGAAAATACCTAAATATAATAAAGGCGATTTACAAAAAGCTGACAGCCAACATCAAAATAAATGGAGAAAAACTCAAAGAAATCTGACTAAAATCAGGAAATAGACAAGGCTGTCCCCTCTCCCCTTATCTATTCAACATAGTCCTTGAAGTTTTAGCTAAAGTAATAAGGGAACGAAAGGAGATTAAAGTGATAAAAATTGGAAAATAAGACATCTAACTATATCTTTTTTCCAGATGACATAATTGTATACCTAAGTGACCAGCAAAGTTCTACCAGGGAACTTCTACAGTTGATAAACACCTTCAGCAATATAGCAGGATACAAGATTAACTCAAGGAATTCAGTAGCCCTCATATACACTAAAGATAAAAGGGCAGCAAAAAAAATTAAGGTAAACATCACCTTTTATCATAGCTCAAAATGGCATTAAATGCCTTGATGTAAATATAACCTAAGAAGTATCAGATCTGTTAGACAAAAAAATTTAAATCTCTGAAGAAAGAAATTGAAGAAGATATAAGAAAATGGAAAGATCACCCATGTTCCTGGATAGGTAAGATCAACATAGTGAAAATGGCAAACTTAACAAAAGAAATCTGCAGATTCAATGCAATTCCCATTAAAATCTCCCCCCAAAATTTTATAGACCTTGAAAGAACAATACTCAATTTTATTTGGAAGAACAGGAAAGCCAGGATTACCAAAACAATTTTGCTAAACCAAAGAACCATCACCGACTTCATTTATACTATAGAGCTACAGTAATTAAAACATCTTGTTACTGGCGTAAAACAAACTTCTAGATCAATGGAATTGAATTGAAGACCCAGATATTAACCCACATACCTATGATCACTTGATTTTTGACAGAGGCCAAAAATATTCAATGGAGGAAAAATAGTATCTTCAACAAATGGTATCAGCATAACTGGATGGTAGTGTGTAGAAAAATGAAAATGAATTCAAACCTGTCACTTTGCACAAAACTTAAATCCAGGTAAATCAAAGACCTCAACATAAACCCAGCCACACTGAACTTGATAGAAAAGAAAGTGGGAAATACTGTCCAATGAACTGGCACAGATGACCACTTGCTAAATATAACTCCAGTAGTACAGACACAAAGAACAACAATCAATAAGTGGGACCTCATGAAACTGAGAAGCTTCTGTAAGGCCAAGGACACAGTCAATAAGATAAAATGACAGCCTACAGAATGGAAAATATTTTATCAAGTGACAGAGGATTGATTTTTAAAATATATAAGGACCTCAAGAAACTAGAACTCAAAACCCCTAATAACCCAATTAAAAGATGGGGTTCAGAATTGAAAAGAGAATTCTCAGCAGAAGAATTAAAAATGGTTGAAAGGCACATGAAAAAGTGCTCAACATCTTTAGACATCAGAAAAAGCAAATCAAAACAACTTTGAGATACCACCTTATACCTGTCAGAATTGCAAAAATTAAAAATACAGATGATAGCCTATGCTGGAGAGGATGCAGAGTAAGTGGAACACTCCTCCATTGTTGGTAGGACTGTAAACTTGTTCAGTTACTTTGGAATGCAGTATGGCATTTTCTCAGAAAACTGGAAATCAATCTTCCCAAATATCCAGCAATACCACTCTTAGGCATATAACCTAAAGATGCACATTTATATCCCAAAAGCATTAGCTCAGCTTTGTTCACAGCAGCATTATTCGTAATAGCAAGAACCTGGAAACAACCTAGATGCCCCTCAAATGAGGAATAGATTAGCAAGCTGTGGTATATCTACACAATGGAGTAATACTCATCAATAAGAAAAAAAATGATATCCTAAAAATCTCAGGCAAATAGATGGATATGGAGAATATTCTCCTGAACGAGGTATCCCAGAAAGATAATCAGGGAATATACTCACCCATTAATGAACTTTATACAAAAAGCAAAGCATTCCCAAGTTGCAAACCACAACCACTGAATAGTTTGGGATCTGAAGTATCTTGGACTGGCACCTTGGAATCCATTCCCTCCAGAGAAACACCTGATCCAGTCTTGATGTTGGTGTTAGGAAAGTGGATCTGCCTAGAGTCAATGCTGAACTAAGCTATCTTGGGACCTTGGGACCTCCTGCTCTTGCTAGGGAGCAGCTAAGGAGATGGGTAGAAGAAAGAATGACTGGAGAGGGTGGGAGGGTAAAGGGGCTTGAATAAGGGGATAAAAAATGGATAAAAAATTAGACTGTATTCTTAATAAAAAAAGGAAAGATGGGTGAAGAAATCCAGATTCAATTCCATTCACCTGACTTAAAATTGCAAAGGAATGTAAGCATTGAGAGATTTTAAGTAACTCATTAAAACAACTGCAAGGGTAGAAAGACTGTTCCTGATACCCTCAAGGTGTTCAAAAAAGCCTTATACTAGAAACAACAACAAAAAATAAACAAAAAAGTCCAATCAAACAAAAAAACTGTATATAGCACTCTTACTATTTTTAGGTTATTTTAATTAAAATTGAGATCTTATAATGATGATTCAAAAGTGACTCAGAATTAGGAAGATTGTGTACCATTGTTATATACTAAGATGTGGGACCTTCTTTTTAAAAGAATAGACTAGTAAGATGACCCAGTGCATAAAAGGATTTTCAGCCAAGCTTAACAACCCAAGATCTGTCCTCAAGACCAAGAGGTAACAAAAAACTGGCATCTAAAGATAACCTACTGATCTCTCAGGAGTGCTGTTGCCATACAAAGTAAACAAGTGCAATGTTTTTAATTAAATAATAGAAGTGGACAAACATATAAAAATTAATCAATATGTGTTCAACCAGAGTCAAATAAAGAAATAAAAAGACAGTTGACATATTGATTAACAGAAAGCTAGAAAACATGCCAAGATAAATGGAAACAAACAGAACATAATGAATCTTAAGGTGATACAGCAATAGCATTATGAAGAAAGAAATTTAAACGTCTCTTTCTTTAAAAAAAAATAGAAAAGCTCAAATAAATAATTTGACTTCATATTTCATTGGGACAGGAAAAGAATAAAGTCAGGTCATGATATTAAAAAATAAATAATAAACAAAGACTGGATTAGAAATAACTGAAAGAATAAAAAATACAGTAAAAGTAAGAGTTGATTTTGAGAATTTAATTAACTAGAAAGCTATCAATTGAACTAAGAAAAAGCAAAAAAGTAGCTTAGAAAATTAACTGAAACAGAAATGTAAGGGAACTAGTGCCTGAATGAGGGTTAAATCTGGGGCCCTATATTTTTGGTTGTGAGCCTCGCCTTTAAAGCTTTTGGTTGGAGGAGGCCAGCAATGGACCTCAGTGAAGAGGCAGCTCAGGCTCCTGCCTCTGGTTTTCAGAGGCTTTGCTGAGTCTACAGAAGTTAATCATCAATAGATTCTCCAGGTCCCTCAAGAAAAACCTTTCTGGAATTTTCCATCTCCTAGGATGAAATAGAAAGATATAGCCAAGGAAAATATTCCCAACAGCAGAGCACAATGTAAATCTACCAGTGTGACCTGAAGTACAGATACCAAACTGCTCTTTTCTATGTGCTCGGAATTAAGTCTAGCAGGTTTTTGTGATTCTTCTCATATTTCTGCCCAGGTTGAAATCCTTAAACCTACTATAAGAAAAAGAAATGTATCCCCTGCCCCAGGTCTTTTTTCTATATCCCGAATGTTCACAAAACCTCGATCCTTTTGCCCATACATTTCGGCATTAAAACCCCCAAAGCAAGGTATTCCCACTTTTCTAGTGGATCACTCAGTATTCTGAAGATAGGTGATGTTTCATAGTGATGGAAATTTTCTACATATATGACCTCTCTTGTGCTAGTTTTTTTCTTTTATTATTAATATTATTATTATTATTAACAAAGAAGTCCAGTTTTCTCCCCCCTCCCTCAAGAGTGAGTCAGGTGTTCCTCTAGGAGGAGTGGGATCCAAGGAGTCAGTCCAGGGTGCTTCTGATCCCAAGCTGTTCAGTGGTTGTGATTTGCAGCTTGGGCATGCTTTGCTTTTTTCTTGTTTGTTTGTTTGTTTAGAGTCCACTAATTAGTGAGTTCATCCCTTCCTATCTTTCTGAGTTTGTGATGTCATTTTTTTTTTCAAAAAAAGGTATCTTCAGCCACACTTGGGTTAAAAATAATATTAAGATATTTTGTTTTACATTAATTGGAAACCTGCATTACAGTTGTTTCTCATTGAAAAAATTACACATGAGGCCTAGTGTAATTGAAAAATTATAAATAATATGAAGAAAAAGCTTAAAATTTCCCTGCTCAGGCATTTTATTAGTCACCTTAATTATAATCCATCACTAAGTTCAGTCTATGGATCTGTTAACACATATATTCAAATGAAATAAAATAGATGAAAGTCAAAAAATTGGGTGTCCTGTGTGTAAACTGCACCATAGAGCTCTCCAGCATGTAGTTAAAGAGGGTTGGTAATTGAATAGGCCTGGATATAGCCAACCTCATTATTAGAGAATATCTTAAAGCTTGGCAAACTGAATTTTCTCAAAAAAGCTTTAAACAAGTGAATCCTTCATCTGGTTGTTCAAGTTGAACTATCAACTGCAAAGTGAACACCCAGGGAGACAGATGGAATTGACAATGATGAATAAAACATTGTATATCATAAAATACAAAGTAGAGAGATGAAATCTATATTGATTTAATATCTTCCACAGGAGAAGGAAGGGAAAGAAATAATATGCTATAAATTATAATAAAGCAGGTGAGTGACATGATAAAATGCTCTAGAATAATATCTATAAAACAAAGGTAAAGAAAACTAAACAAAGAAGAATTAAAAGCAGACTATGAGAACTTGGTTCTGCTGCAGGGAAGCTCTTTGTAAGTAAACAATGAAAGCAGAACAGACTAATACCTGAGATAAGAAACAGAGCAATAAGGAATGACTGGCTATTTATGCAAAAATTCAGAACAGGTACATGTATATAATATAGAAGTTTGTGCACATGAGTGCTTCTTACCTAGATCTCAGTGGTTTTACAAAACAGGTCATCAAACATCCTTATGTTAAATGAAAAATGATGAAAAAACTGGAAAATTTATTAATTATGAAAATAGAAAATAAAAATACGGAAGATAAAGCACTGTACAAATAAATAGATATAGTAGTTCTCATATTAATGTACATTGTCTCTTTTTTCACATATAAAAATAATCATGCATTGCTCATAAATAAAATATATTTCTCTGATATTTGGGAGAGAAATAAATATTTAGTTAACCATTTGATAAAGTAAATAATATATGGGAGAAGATAGTGATAATATTAATATCAATCTTAAGAAATTAAATAGTCAAATCAAAACATAATTGCAGGAGAAAATATATGGTAAAAAAGTGGTAATTAACAAATCTGTATCTATTATGTAACTATAAAATTACTTCTAGAATTAAAGCAAAAAAAATGATATTTAACAATTCACAAAAACTTCTAATACTTCCATAATATATTTTGAAAACATGAGTAAATAACATATAAGTGTATAGCTAATTTAATATTCATATAAATTATGTTATATTATTATATTTTTAATCATATACTCAACAATGGAGAATATTTTGCTTTTATTTGAAAAATGAGTTTGATGGGGTGCATGATGTAAAAGCAACAAATAATAAATTGTATATAAATAAATAAAAAAGAAAAATAAGTAATATCCTAACAGATAAACTATTAGAGCAGAAAAGAAATCTAGTTTTCAAAATTGCACACACACACCCAAACACACACACACACACACACACACAGACACACACATACACACACCCAAATGGTGATATGTCACCTAGTTTGTGGGCGAACCACGGCACTGGGCAGCATATTTCTTTGTCTTGAATTTCAACACCAATGTAAGAAATAATAAAAAGTACCTATGTGTCAGAAAATAATAATGAAAGTTATTCATATATTATTAAACGTAATTTCAATTAGAAAATAGAAAATTTTAAATGAAGATGATGAATACTTTTATAGCATGTTTCTGTAAAAGTGATAAATATAAGATAATGTTATTAAAAAACACAGAAGAAATGCAGTGTTGGCCAAAGATTAGAATCCATCACTCCACGTATGCAAAAAGAGCAGAGGCATTGTTGCTGGTAAAAAATGAGATTATTTAAAATAAAACAATTTTCAGAGAAGTACTAAAAATTATGCATGAAGAATTAATGATTATAATAATTAAACAGCCTCGATTGTCTGATAGATTCATAGTCAGGACTAATTGAAGATCTAAAAAAACATTTAACATTGGGCTGAAAATTAAAGGCACTTAATTAACATTGATTTCTGTTTGGAGAGAAAAGGGAAGAAGAAAAGTGAGATCATTCTTGTGATTTATTCATATTTTACCTCCACTTGTTTTCTTATTTTTCCTTTTGCAATGCTCAGTAAGTTGATTATTACTAAATGTAAGGTAATGTTAAGTGGATTGTTATTTTACTTTTATGGATTTTGTCAGTGTTCTGTCGGAAAAAGAAGATTTTGTCCCTTTGACTTGAAAAAACAGTGTATTTCCCTTATGAATAAGTTAAACTTGCTTTTATATTTCAAATAAACTTCAAAAATGTTTCTTTGTCAGAATTTAACTTAAGTTAAATTATTAACCTAGAAGACTGAGACTTTACCTACTTAACATTTCTTTCAATAAGAAAGCTTGACAAGAGTTAATAAAACCTTCTTAGTGACTTTTTAGCTATTTTATAATGGAGTATGTAAAAATTTAAAGATAATTCAAATTATTATAATTCTAAGATATGAAACTCAGAAATATAAAAATAAATTTAAATATAATTATACATAATGAGAAAGAGTGGGCACAAAGAAACACATTTGATAATCATTATATGTAATTTCATTTATATATTCTTTTGTGAGACATATTCTCTTTATTCATGTTGCTTATAAACTGTCAGCTTTCTTCCAACTCCCATTAAGGAGTAAGAATGGATTCCTGAAAAGAATAATTACCAATAGTTAATTTTTAAAAAATGTGACAGTTTATCACTATGTCTTCACAGGATCACACTGGGTATTACTGACAACTATTGTTCCCTATCATATAGGGTGTTGTAAATAAGTTGTTAATTTGAATTTTCAGCTGTCTAAGTATATTACTATATAATAGTGAAATTTGTCTTAAAACATCACTTTTTACATGACTGTCAACTGTATTATTCATTTTTTTCCTTCAAGTAAGTTGCTGCTCTGTTATTGTTTCCCCTACCCCAAATACAGTTTAAAGTCTGTGAATCATGGATTCGTATACTCTCACAAAGTATTTACTGAAACAAGCTATAATTTTTGTCATTTCATCTAAAAAAGAGTTTCTGAATGTAGTGGCTTTGTAGTAAGGTACTTTATCCAAATATTATAATGTGCATATTGTAACTATACTGGCTAGTTAGTGAATAACAAGTAAGAAAACAATTATATTCTCTAACGTAGAGTGCTGTAAAGGAAAAAAGTCTGTCACTGATAATTGACTTGAAGAGCAATGAGAGTTAACATATCCTTTTCATTTTGAGTTTTAGCATTCAAAATTTCTAACTTCCAAACCATTATATTAGCAGCAAACACCTAATAATTGATGTTGAAACAAACATGGTTATAACAAACTGTGGTACATCTACACAATGGAATACTACACAGCAGTAAGGAAAAATGATTTCCTAAAATTCACAGGCAAATGGATGGATTTGGAGAATATCCTCCTGAGCGAAGTCTCACAAACTCAGAGAGATAAGCAGGGGATGTACTCACTCACTAGTGGTCTCTAAACAAACAAACAAGAAAAAAAGCCAAACATGCCCAAGCGGCAAACCACAACCACGGAACAGCTTGGGATCAGAAACACCCTGGACTGACC
>PVIH01014370.1:13984-54144 GCA_004025045.1 Sigmodon hispidus | reverse complement strand
ATCGGGAGTGCATGCTAGCACCTGGAGAGAAGGCTCAGCATCAGGAGTGCATGCTAGCACCTGGAGAGAAGGCTCAGCATCAGGAGTGCATGCTACCAAGTGACACAAGTACAAACTGGCAATGAAGAAAAAAAGACCCCAGTTCAGTTCCCAGAACCCACATAAGGTGGTTGAGTTCCAGGCAAGCCAAGGCTATGTTGTGAGACCTTGTCTCAAAATAAAAACAAACAAACAAACAAATAAAAAACAAACCTTAAAGAAAGAAAATCAACTCTCCCCAAATTCAAAGACCTAAATATAAAAGTTAAAATTGTAACATTCTATAAAAGCAAAAACCTTGGGGCTGTAGAGATGGCTCAGTGGTTAAGAGAGAGTGCTGTTCTTGCAGAGAACTGGAGTACAATTCCCAGCCAACTCACAACTGTCTCTAACACCAGATCCTGGGGATAGGAACCACTTCTCCACAGAAACATATGTAAAATTAAAAATAAAAGTAATCTTAAAAGGAAAAGAAAAACCAGGAAATACTGGTATAAACAATAACACAACCCTGAAAGCACATAAAATAAAAGAAAACCAGACCAAATGCAATTAAATCAAACTAGGAACGTTCACAGCAAAGACAACAATCAGCAGAGTTAGCAGATAACTTATGGAGAGGAAAATTATACTCACAAACTATTCACTCAACAAGGGATTAACATCCAGGAGCTATAAGGAATTAGAAAACAAAAACTCAACATTAAAAAAAAAAAAGAAGCAAATAAGGTGCTGGATTGATGGCTCAGTGGTTAAGAGCTCGTGCTCTTGCAGAGGACTGGGGTTCTGTTCCCAGCAACTGCATGGAGGCTAGCATTTGAAATTCCAGTTTCGGGCTGGAGAGATGGCTCAGCGGTTAAGAGCACCGTCTGCTCTTCCAGAGGACCCGGGTTCGATTCCCAGCACCCACATGGCAGCTAACAACTGTCTGTAGTTCCAGTTCCAGGCAAACACCAAGGCAAATAAATAAATAAAGTTTTTTTTTTTAAAAAAAAAAAAAAAAAGAAAGAAAAAAGAAAAGAAATTCCAGTTTCAGGGTGTCTGATGGCATCCTCTTTTGGTTTCTAAGGGATTGAATACATATGGTGCACAGGCATGTAGGCAAAACACGCACACACATAAGTAAAGATAAATATATCTTTAAAAAGCAAATAACCTCACAAATGGGCTAAAGGTCTATTCTTTTTCTTTAAGACAGGGTCTCATTATATAATCTAGGCCGGCTCAAATGCTCAATCCTCCTGCCTCATTCTCTCATGTGCTGGGATTATAGGCACATGTTACTCCCCTGGCTTGGGCTGAAGATCTACACAGAGATTTCTCAAAAGAAGATAAATTGTGGGGCTGGAGAGATGGCTCAGCGGTTAAGAGCACCGTCTGCTCTTCCAGAGGACCCGGGTTCAATTCCCAGCACCCACATGGCAGCTAACAACTGTCTGTAGTTCCAGTTCCAGGCAAACACCAAGGCAAATAAATAAATAAAATAAAGTTTTTTTTTAAAAAAAAGAAGATAAATTGCAAAGTATATGAAAAAAAAAAGTGTTTAGTCACTAAGAAAATACAAATCAAATCCACAATGGGATATCATCTCATAGTTATAATAGCTAATTGAAAGAATCCAAAATGCCAGATGGGGTACAGAATGAATGAATCTCTGCCTTCTCTTGCCTTAGATACCTTCCCCGTCCAGCTGTTTCAGTTCCTGGTTCAACTCTATATCATAATCCTAGAGTCAGGATTAAAAGTGTGAGCTACAACTGCTTGGCTGTTAGGCCTTACACTCACAGAGCTCTCTTGTCTTCTGAGTGCTGGGATTAAAGGTGTGAGTCACCACTCTCTGATGTTCATGCCTTGACCATGGGTGACTCTGTCCTCCGATATTCCAGACTGATTTTATTAAATATACAATATATTACCACAGTGGGGCATCTTACACCTATAAAAAATCCCAGCACTCAGGGGGCTGGAGGGATGGCTCAGTGGTTAAGAGCATTGGCTGCTCTTCTAGAGAACCTGGTTAAATTCCCAGCACCTACATGGCGGCTCACAACTGTCTATTCCTGTTCCAGAGGATCGGATACCCTCACACAGACATACCTGAGGGCAAAACACCAACTTCCATAAAATGCAAATAACTAAACATTTTTTTAAAAAATCCCAGCGCTCAGGGGGCCAGGGCAGGAACATGTTCAAGGCCAGTATGGACTTCACGAGCCTCCAACAAACCTGGGCAACAGGGTATGATACTATCTCAGAAAACAACAAGCAAAATAAACAAAAGACAAAAAATATAAATGGGGAGCTGGGTAATACATGTCCTTAATCCCAGCACTTGGAAGGCTGAGGCAGGAGGATCAGGAGTTCAAGACCAGCCTCAGCTACATGAGACCTTGCCTCAAACAAAAGGGTAGGGCTAGAAAGATGGCTTAGTGGTTAAGAGCAGTATTACTATTCTTGCAGAGGTCTCAGGTTTGATTCCCAGCATCACATCATGACAGCTCCCGACCACTGTAACCCCAGTGCTGGGGTATCCAACAAACACCCTATTCTGGCCTCCACAGGCATCAGACACAAAAGTGTACGCAGACATACACACAGAAAAGCAAAACACCTATACACATAAAATAAAAATTAAAAACTATATGCCAGCTTTCCCAAGTTGGTTAATATAATGCATTATATATAATGTAGTCATGTATCAAATTATCACAGTGTACTATATAAATTGAAGCCAAAAAAAAAGCAGGGCACAGTAGTGCATACCTTTAATTCTAGCACCTGAGAAGCAGAAGCAGGAGGATCTCTGTAAGCTCAAGGCCAGCCTGGTCTACAGAGTAAGTTCCTGGTCAGCAGGATTCTGCTCAAACACATCAACAGCAAACAACAAACAAGCCAATAAACTCATTGATCAATTCACAAATGAATGAATGATCTGACAGACCTGAGTCATTCAGTAGCCATGTACCTTCAGGATGCTGCCCCGGGATTATGGCTGATACCAGTCACAGGCCAAATACAAAGATCCAACAAAATAAGAAAATGCACAAAATCATTTCTCCAAGTACCCAGCAACCCACTTTAAATATGATCACCACTGCTATTACCAGTGAGTCCTCATAAGGCTTAAACAACAAAAGTCTTTAGAAAATCCAGTGTGCTATGCTTGGAAGGGTCCCATTACGTGAGTGGTTACGGTGACTGTCAGGGAATTCATATAGAGCATAAAGAAACCATGAGGGAGGAGAGATGTTGCTGAGTTGGGGCCGGTAGAGAGAGGAGTTCCCAGGGACTGGAAATGGGCAGCTGGAGGCTCTGTGTCAGCCAGGGGATTTTGAGTGAAGGGTTTACGTCTCACCTGTTAGAGATCACGATGAGCCTGTGTTTCAGGTATTTCCTCCTTTCTTCCAAATTAACTGTGGGCACACAGACAGGAGAGAAATCAATGTATTGGACACATGGGTCAAAGTTCCCCTAGTGCAGGATGGGCCTGACAAGTGTACCTTCCCTTTAATGAGCATGGACCTTCGACAAATGTGTCCCGTGTGTGCAAGAAAAAAGCTAGATTTACCACTATCTGAGGATTCTTTCATTCTAGGAAGAATGGATGTCAATGATCCCAACCTTTTTCCTGGTAGTAGCACCCAAAAGCTTCATCCCTAGGGATTCTGGGATAGAGGAAGCGCAGCGGGTTCTCAGGGATGTTCTCTTCTGCAAGAACCTGGTAGTGGCGGATGATATCTGTCAACGGGAGTGACTGGAGCACTTCCTTGGTGTAGGGCTGCACAGAGCAGATGTGCACTTTATCTGAAGAATAAATGCATAACAAGTGGGCTTGAGAGAGAGGTAAGACTGGCCCCACAGTTCCCTGCTCTAGCTAACCCAAAAGCTACCACGAGATCCAGGCAGAGCCCCAGAAACCAAGGACAGGCGGAGGGTCAGAAGGGGTGGTGCCTGGCAGAAGGCAGACTGCAGACATAGAAGAGCAGGGCGGGGGGCGGGGCGGGGGGCGGGGCAAGAGCGGGGGGACAGGGCGGAGGGGGTGCTGACCATCATCCAGGTGTTCCACCCAAGAACAGGTAATGCCCCCTTCAGAAGTTTCACTGAAGCGCAGGAGAAAGGTGCCAGAAACCATCTTCTTCAGTAGTCGGCGTTCCTGACTCCGGCTCACAAAGCCCATGATGCGCCTGGAGCGGACAAAGCCGCTGTAAGATCCCAAGGGTTCCTGTTCCATTTGTATGGAAGTAGGAACTGGGATTTGGGCCCACTTACAACCTTTTCTATCTTGAGCAAATCACATTAACTTTGGTGACAACGCTCCTACCCACCTCGAAAGGTTTAAAGAGGTGTGAAGATTCCGTGAGAACACACCCATGACATGCACCAGGTGAGCCTGACCATCCAGGTTCAATCTCTAGGACCATCATGGCGGAAAGGAGAGAGCCCACTCCTGTAAGTTATGCTCTGAATCTTTCCCCGACACACACAGAGTCAATATAAATAAAAATATAACAGAGTTGGGCAAAATGGCCAATATCTTTTAATCTCAGCTCTTGGGAAGCAGAGGCAGGTAGGTCTGTGAGTTCAAGACCAATGGATCTACATAGCAAGTTCCAGGACAGCCAACCAGGGCTACATAATAGAGACCCCCTCCCCGCCTTGTGTGTGTGTGTGTGTGTGTGTAAATGTGTGTGTGTGTGTAAATGTAACAAAGGCCAGGTGATGGGTAATTGCCAAGGCCTGGGTCTACTCCCAACTCTGTCCATTGAGCAAGTTCCTAATTTTTCTAAGACTGGGCTTCCTCATGAAACTAAGTAAAGGTGGAGCTATTCACCACCCAGTGCAGATTTAAAGACTGTATGAACAAATTCATGAGAGCACCCAGCAGTCTCTGGCCAGACAGCAGTCACTTGAAAAATACCCAGCCATAATTACAATTACCTTCCACCAGTTTTTGGGGTCTCCCATGTGCCACAGGGGGGCGCACGAAGTCCACTCCTGAACCCAGTGGGGCCTTACCCATCATTCCAGAGAGCCTTCAGGTGGTCATGCACCAGCTCCAGAATTTTGTCCAGCCATGTCCAGAAAGGGATCTTGCCAGGGGGGCTTTCTCGCTGAAGGGGGCATGGAAAGGCAGGAGGAGATGCGGAGCTTAGGGTATGGAAGGGTTGTGGCAGGGCCAGTATTTGGACTGGGGATTAGAGGGTCACAGACTGCAGGGAGTTACCTTGCTAAAGTCTACCCAGGACAAAGACAGGTCAGTCTCCTTGCAGTTCTTTCCTGTGGGCCAGAGTCACAGATGGTTTGGAGGAATGAAGGAGGCTTTCCCAGAAGGCCTGGGATAGACAGGGTGGGGGCAAGACTGGAGGAAGAGAAAACGGTACCAAACAGCTTGTTTTTCAGCATGTCCAGCTGCTCAGAATTGAGGCCTCGGCCAATATAGGAGGAGAACTGACAGCTGAGAACAGGTCCCAGCAGGCTCCAGGGGGCTTGAGGAGGTTGGCAGAAGAACTGGGGGTTCTGCAGGGAAAGAGGCGGCTGAGATGACTCCGAAGCAGTCCTTCCCACCACGCTTCCACCCCTGTCTGCTCCTCACTCTCCTACCTGGGGGTCTGGGCTGAGCATGTTGAACCAGAGGACTGAGGCCCAGGCAATGGAGAGCTGATTCATGTTAGAGATGATCACCACGGGGAGAGTGGTCGTCTAAGAAACAGAAGCAGGATCCATGGTGGTGGCAGACATCTGCCTTGGGGCCTGGGTGACATCCCACTCCAGGACACTTCTATCCGTGCCTTCCGCATGCCACCTTCTTTCCCTGGTCCCCCTCACTCACCTGCATCTCCATCTTCAGACCCTGGTATACGTATTGCAGTGTGAAGTGGATGGTGTGTAACTCTTCTGTCACAGGCAGTGGGCCCTGGAGAGTCACAGCGGTCAGAGGCCCCTTTGGTTACTTCCCGGCCTCAGCTCCCTGCTGTGGTGAGTCCCTGGCCTTACCTTATTGCTGCCTTTTCCTGCGCCAACAGACCGTTGTTCCACCAGCGTCTACGAATTGAGGAGAAGCACAATGCCAAGGAGGGAACCCAGAGGCCGTGGCCTGCAAATGCACCAGCTATCGTCCCTTTAAACTACTGGCCAGTTCTATTAGCCCTCCTTACCAAGAAGCCAAAGTCCCAAATTAAGCCTTGTCTCAGGCCTTCCTCAGGGGTCAAAGTTTTTTGGTTTGAGGTCAGTATGTTGAACTTCCGGAAGCTGTTCCAGGGAAAAGATAAATGGAGACCAAAAGCAAGGTTAATGTCTGTCTGTCTGTCTGTGAGATAAGATTTCACTATGTAGCCCAGCCTGGCCTTGTATGTTTAGTGATTCCCTTGCCCCAGGTTCCTAAGTACTGAAATTTCAGGTGTGTTCCACCATGCCATGCTCTCTCATAGTTAATTTTAAGAATCAGCAGGAAAGCAAAGCAACGGCGAGTTGGATCAGCTAGTACAGAGGCTTGCTGCCAAGTCTAAAGACTTGACTTTGATGCCCAGGATTCACATGGTAGAAAGAAAGAACAGACTTGTAGAGGGAATCAGGCATTATCACCTTGACCTAGACCTGTGGCCTGGCTACACCCTCTGTACATGGGTCCTCAGGGCTCCAGGTCAAGGTGATGATGGGGGAGTCTCACTACACAGGCTCCTTCAAGTTTTCCTCTGATCTACACATATTTCCTCAAGGTGGAGCAGGGCTGTGGACCGGAACAGGGCTTCAGATTCCCTAGAGTGTAGCTCATGGCTTAACATATGTAAGGCTCACAGAATCATACACATGCTCATACACACACACAGACACACAGACACACACACACACATGCATGTGCATACACATATACACATACACTCACTCTCTGTAAGTAAAATAAAAAAATATAACTTAGCAGGAAAACAAACATTCCATTTCATCTCAGACTTCCTCTTCTTCTATAGTTCATGTCCCAAATCCCCTCTCTCCACTGGACTCCCACCAAGGTAGCGAAATATGGTTGCTCAGGTCACGCATGCAGTATACACATCCTTCTCAGGCACCTACCCTGGTAACTCTGAATTCCTGAAAAGAAAGAAAAAAAAATCATTGGTTCTGGGGGGGGGGCGCAGAGAGGGAAGGGTGACAAGGTTCAGAAGCAGCCTTCCCACTGAGCCTCCTCCCCTCAGGAGATAAACGTGAGTGGTTAGGGATTTGGTCTTGGTGCTCAGGCACACTCTAGCGTTCACTAGCCATAGACAGACACCATGTCTCCGGGCTCATGTCCTTATCTGACACGTTGGTAATACCTGCCTGGTAGAGTTAGTACAATGAAATGAGTCCTTGGTGAGACGGAAGTGGGGACCTTTTTGTTGTTGTTTAGTTGGTGCGTGCGTGCGTGTGCGTGTGTGTCTCTGCTTTGGTTTTTCAAGACAGGGTTTCTCTGTGTAGCTCTGGCTGTAGTGGGATTCAGGTGTTATCTAAGGAGCTTTAGTAGCCTCTGAGGTTCCTTACCCTGATGGGGCGTGGCCAGAATTGATCAATACCCAGGACCTGGGACTCCTCCCCTAACTCTTTAGTTACTGCTTTTTTCGGGAGTAGATTGAACCATCCGTCACGGGACATTTCACTCTTCAAGAACTGTCTTAAGGTCCATTTTGTATCAGTGAGTGTTTCTATAACCCCTTAATAAATATTAATCCTTATATGATTGATATATTGCAAGTAAATATTTTCCCCGAAAATATTTTTCTTTTTTTTTTAATTTATTTTATTCTTTTTTTTTTTTTTTTTTTTTTTTTTCCAAATATATTTTTCAAAGGTCCCTTCTTTTGGTGAGCAGCATCCTGCTATACAATATTCTAGAGTTTATTTGCAATACATCATAAAAAGATTAATATCTATTAAAGGGTTATAAAAATACTCATTGATACAAATTAGACCTTAAGACAGTTCTTGGAGAGTAAAATGTCTCACGAGACGGATGGTTTGATCCACTCCCAAAGAAAGCAAAAACCAAACAAACAAACAAAAGAGTTCTGTGTTCTTCAGTCTCGATCAATTCTGGCTATGCTCTGTCGGGTCCTGCTCTTTAGAGGCTACTAAAACTCCCTTAGATGACACCTAAATCCCACTACATCTGGCTGTCCTGGAAATTGCTCTGTAGACCAGGCTAGCCTGGAACTCACCAAAGATCCTTGAGCCCCTGCCTCCCCCAGAGTGCTGGGGTTAAGGGTGTGTGTGTGAGCACACCTTACTTCTGCACAGAAGGCAGCGTGAGCGACAGCTGTATAAGAAGCCACTGTCACCAGGCCTTCCCTCCTGACATCTTAGTGACATCTTTCAGTTGTCTCAACTTACCTGTCAATGGAAACTTCTGCTCTGAGTGATGAATTGCCCTCCTGGAGTCTCACCAGCAGTCTGGGGGGACAGGAGATGAACACAGTGGTCAACTTCAAGTTTTGTTTTTGTTTATTTGTTTTTAATTAATTAATTTATTATATATACAGTGCTCTGTCCGCATACATTCCTGCAGGCCAGAAGAGGGCACCAGATTTCACTATGGATGGTTGTGAGTCACCATGTGGTTGCTGGGAATTGAACTCAGGACCTCTGGAAGAGCAGAGGTGCTCTTAACCTCTGAGCCATCTCTTGAGCCCTGTTTGTTTTTTTCAAGACACGGTTTCTCTGTGTAGCCCTGGCTGTCCTGAAACTAGTGCTGTAGCCCAGGCTGGCCTTGAGTTCACAGAGATCCACCTGCCTCTGCCTCTCCAGTATTGGGACCAAAGCCACCATGCCTGGCTCTCAAATTCTTGATAAGGCCAGAAGAAAGGGGGAGGGAGGCTAGAAGAGGCAGGTGAACGGGCAGGAAAAGAAGAAATTTCCATCAGGGAAAGGTCTACAAAGTCAGAAAAGGCCAAACGGCAGAGTAAGAGAAGATGAGGCAGGATTTAGAAAATGCAACCTTGTTCGAACAGTGAACTTGCTCCCAGTCTTCAGAATAAGGGGTCGATGGGGAGTTTGGGGCATGCAGGGCTGGGTTTCCACCACAAAGGACCTACGGAAAGAGATGTAGAGAGATGTGTTCAGAGTCTGTAACAACCGTATCCACAAGTTTCCTCCTTGTTTTCCCACCACAGACCCCGCCCCCCCACCCCCCACCCGGGGCCACCAGACCTTTGGAGCAGGCGCTGTAGTAACTCCATGACTTGGGCATGCTGCAGGTCCACCCCTCTGCTGAACATGTCACCGTCGTATCGAAGCATCTGACCCATTTCTCTCAGCTGATGTAGCAGCTGCCGAAGGTGGAACAAGAATTTTGCTCCATCGGTCAACCTGGGTGACAGAGGACAGGGAAAGAGGATGTACAGGTTTCGTGGGGCCCACTGAGGTTCTGAGTGTCCTACTTTTAATGACATGGACAGCTGGAAACTGAGCTTAAAAAAAAAAAAAAAAAGAACCTATAGCCAGATGTGCTACTTGTGCTCCCGCACTCGGTTGAAGTAGAAGGGTAAACCGTTCAAAGCCGGCCTGGGCTATATAATGTGACACTGTCTCCAGGCTAGAGAGATGGCTCAGTGGTTAAGAGCACTGACTGTTCTTCCAGAGGACCTGAGTTCAATTCCCAGCACCCACATGGTGGCTCACAATCATCTATCTTGAGATCTGATGCCTTCTTCTGGCACACAGGCATAGTGGAGGCAAAATGTTGTATACATAATAAATAACTTTAAAAAAAAGGTAAACCTTCAAAGCCAGCCTGGGCTATATAATGGGATACTGTCTCAAAAATAAAAATACATACATACACACAAAGGGTTAATGATATTGTTCATTTGGTAGAACCAGCACAAAACCCTGAGTTTGATCCTCGGCACTGTATAAACTAGGCATAGGGGTACACATTGGAAATAACAACACTGAGGCACAGAGGCAGATCAGAAGTTCACTTTCAGCTAAATAGTGAGTTCAAGGCATGCCTGGGATACGTGAGACCCTGTCGCAAACAAACAGAATCCAGGAAGCATATGGCAGAGTAATTCAACATAATTTTTTTTTTTTGAGATAGAGTTTCTCTGTGTAGTCTGATCTATCTGGGAGATCTCTCTGTAGATTCGCCTGCCTCTGTCTCCTGGGTGTTAGGATAAAAGGCGTAAGTCACCACTTCTCAGTTTTAAATCAACTTTTACTCCAAAAGATTAAATTCAAAACCACTTCGATACACAGAAATCAAGTGCCCTTCCCATTATACACAATAATAGGAAATTTTAAAAATAGGATGTGGAGAGATGGCTCAGGGGTTAGGAGCACCGTCTGCTCTCCCAGAGGACCCGGGTTCGATTCCCAGCACCCATATGGTGGCTCACATCTCTGTGTAACTCCAGTTCTAGGAATCCAACACCCTCACACAGGCACACATGCAGGTAAAACACAAATGTGAATAAAAATAAAAACTCATTAAAAATTCCTCCCGGGGGCTGGACAGATGGCTCAGCGGTTAAGAGCACCGTCTGCTCTTCCAGAGGACCCGGGTTCGATTCCCAGCACCCACATGGCAGCTAACAACTGTCTGTAGTTCCAGTTCCAGGCAAACACCAAGGCAAATAAATAAATAAATAAAGTTAAAAAAAATTCCTCCCTCCTTTCCTTCCCTCTCCCTCCCTTCTTCCCTCCTCCCTTCCTCTGTCCTTCCTTCTTCTCTTCCATCCCTCCCTCCCTCCCTTTCTGCTGTTTGTTTGTTTCAAGACGGACTTTCTCTGTGTAACAGCCCTGGTGCCCTAAAACAGAATCTGTTGGCCAGGTTGGCCTTGAACTCTCACAGATCCGCCTGTTTCTGCCTCCTGAGTACCCATTTCTTTTTCTTTCATTATTATTATTTTGGTTTTTTGAGACAAGGTTTCTTTATACTTTTTCTTTCTTTAAAAAAAAAAAAAAGATTATGCATGCAGTGTTCTGTCTGCAGAAGAGGGTACCAGATCTTACTATAGATAGTTTTGAGCCATCAAGTGATTGCTGGGCATTGAACTCGGGATGAGTAGCCGCTGAGCCATCTCTCTAGCCTGGGTTTCTTTTTTCTTAAAGATTTATTTTATTAAGTAAGCATGGTAGTTTGTGCCTTTAATCCCAACCCTGGGGAAGCAGAAGCTTCAGAATTGGTCTACTCAACATCAGTCTGGTCAACACAGTGAGTTCCAGGCTACCCAGAGCTAAATGGCCAGACTAGACTGTCAGAACAATGAGAGGAGATGAGATGGTGTTCAGTGAGAAATCATGACTATGGGAAATAAGCCATTACTTTCCATTACTTCTTTACCAAAGTGAAGATTGGACTCTGGTCTCCTTGAGTTGTGAGGACATAAAGCAGAGTGTGACCACAGTCAAATGGCAGAACGGGGCAGAAGAGGCCAAGGCCTCACTTGCAGTGTTTGCTTCCTCTTTTCGACCTTCCGTTCTGCTTCTGTGATGACAATCAAACCCAGGACCTTGAGTATGCTGGAGAAGCATCTACCCCGTGCTCTGCCGCAGCCCTTCACTTGCTGGACCTTGACGTCACCATGTACAAGGCACCGCGAGGGCTAGGCTGGCCTGTGCATGAGGATGGGAAGGAAACATCTCTTTCTCTTACCACTGTTCCAGCTGCTCCAGCTGCAGCACTGGCGGTGGGGCTCCAATGCAGAATTTCTGCTGTTGTTTGTTCCAGTCATTCAGTTTTGGCAGCAACAGTTCAACCAGGGTAGTTAATCGGCCTACGAGTCCTCTGGAGGTATCTAGCACCTCCTACCAAAGACAGTATATAAGTGCTAAGTGCTGCTCACCATCACCCTTATCAACCAGTTGACAAGAGAGAGAGAGAGAAAGCAAAGCTAAGCTACCAGGGCGCCCTCCCCCACCGCAGAGAGCTGTCCAGTCTATACTCTGCCCTTTACCTTTCTCATTCTGTCCAGTTCATTGGCCGTTGTCTGTACAAGCTCCTGCAGTTGGTTCTGATGGGGCCCCAAAGATGGTGTCTTCTCTGAAAGGCAAAACCAAAAGTCAGCTCACAGGTTACTCTGCTCTTTCCCTGCCAGGGTCTCAGTCAGAAACAGGGAATGATGGGTGGAGGAAGAAAAAAAGGAAGAACCAGGCAAAGTACAGGCACCTGAGATCCCATGGGCACATTCTGAATGGACTAGAAGCCTACTCAATCTGCTAAGGCAGTTTTCTACGTATTTCCTCCATTATTTATTAGCTGTTCTTTAGCTGTTTCTCTAGGCCACCCCCTACAATACACCTGGGTACCACTGTTTTGCCTACTGACACCAACATCTACGACTGAAGGTGACTGCTGCTGGCTGGACCTTAATCATTGTCCACGCTAGGTCCCCAAGATGGCCCTTGTCTTTCTTCTGCTTTTAAGTGGACCTACTTTGAGTAAGAATGGTGTATCTGAAGCTGAAGACATCCTGTAGGTCTTTCAGTTGCCTGATGAATCTCACCAATGTCTGTAGAGGAGATGGGACCCTGATAAGGATGCTTCTGAGGGGGCAAAAAAGCTGAATCCTCCTCTCCATCCCAACACTTGTCACATCCACCAACCTCAACTTCAGCCTTTAGATCCCGAATTCGGGTTTCAATGTCGAAATGCTGGCTCTCTGCTGCTGTTACAGGAGCTGGTCTTGTTTGCACCTGAAACAAGAGGTTCAGAACATGTTTGAACTCTGACTTTTCTTTTCTTTCAGAGACAGGGTTTCACTATGTTGCCCTGGCTGTACAGGAACTAGCTCTGTAGACCAGGCTGGCCTCAAACTCAGAGATCCACCTGCCTCTGCCTCCAGAGTGCTGGGATTAAAGGCATGCACCTCCTACCCCCTCCCAGGATGGATTCTTGACTTTTCAATTTTAAAATCGGGACCTAAAATTATACTGCAGGATATGGGGAGATCCTGGTTGGAGCCAAGTTCCCTGAGTCCTTTCCATGGTATTTTTCTATCCCGGAAGCTTTTAACATCACCATTAACCACATCCTCTTTACCTCTTGAGCCCTTTGAGCCTGATTCAGAATTCTTTGCTCTTCCAGAAGAAGGTTAAAGATCATCTCAGCCAATTTTGTGGGGCCATTGGGCCAGGTCTGAGTGGGAAAAACAGAAAGATTGATCCATATACTACTTCAATGACCTGCCAATCCAGACCCTGCTCTAAGTGCCCAGTAATTTCCCTCCCTCGGGGTCCCTGGTCATCTCCTACCTATATCTAGACTATCTACTTTTTTTTTTTTTAAAAAAAAAAAAAAACCTTATTTATTTGTTTATTTGCGTTGGTGTTTGCCTGGAACTGGAACTACAGACAGTTGTTAGCTGCCATGTGGGTGCTGGGAATCGAACTCGGGTCCTCTGGAAGGGCAGACAGTGCTTTTAACCGCCGAGCCATCTCTCCAGCCCCCTCTCTATCTACTTGTATAGATTCTTTACTCTGCCTGTGATACCCCAAGCCTAGACTCTGTCCTTTTTCCCCCAGATCCTCCCTGGTCCCTTTTCATCTTTAGGAACAATTTTGTACCCCAGCCCTGACCCTACACATTAGTCCTGTTAGTCTCAACTCTTCTAAGTACCTGAATTTCCCGGCTGAATTTTCTCAAGTTATGCTGTAATAAGAAACAATTGGGGTCTGAGGCATAGTGGTTCCACTGGTTCAGCTGGTCCAAGATGTTGAAGTACAGCATGTTGGCTGCTGAATGATCATTGCCTAGCGCGGCTTCCCTCCTGAGGACCAGGCATGAGAAGGGTTAGGATCTCTGTAAAGTAGCAATTGCTGTGAGATCTCAGACCTCATCCCCCAGGACGTCTCTAGGATCCTCTGGGCTCAGAAGAAAGAAACCATGTGAGCTCCCTCCCAAAGCCCTCACCAGTTCTGGTCTTCAATCCAGGCAGCCAAGTGCTGTCTAACGACCACTGGCAGAGTGTTCTGACAGTCGTAGAGCTGGTGCAGCTGATCCAAAAATGGGCCGTCAAGGTTCTGCAGCATCTCCCACTGCGCCATCTGGACTCTGAACGGAAAGGATGATGTCAGTCTCAATTGGACACATTACTGAACCGAATCATCCATATTGTCATGATGAGTTACAAATTTATTGTTTGGTTTATAATCTACAAACAGGCCAGGCAGTGGTAGAGCATGTCTTTAATCCATTCCAGTACTTGGAAAGCACAGGCAAGTGGATCTCTTTGAGTTCAACGTCAGCCTGGTCTACAGCGTAAGTTCAAGACACTACACAGAGAAACCACGTCTCAGTAAACTAGATGACCCGAACATGACAACAATCCCATCTCAGCCTCCTAAGTCCTTGGATTTATTCATGAACCACCAAGTCTTGCTATGTGATTTTTGTTCTAATTTTGAAATGTTTCAATTATACAATTAAAAGATGCAGAGAAGAAACTGGAGAGTTGACTCAGTATTTAAGAGCACTTGTTCTTCTAGAGAACCAATTTTTGATACCTAGGGTGACTCAAGACCACTTACACTCCAGTCGCAGGGGATCTGATGGCCTCTTCGGACCTCTGAAGTCATCATGCACTTAAGTAGTATGCCTACATACAAACGGGCAAAACTCATACACATAAAATCATTTTTAAAAAATACAAAAATATAATAGTTTCATTGCTCCTGCTCTCAGTGTTGGTCCTTGTCTTTTCTCTTTGAAAGTAATTCTTATTAAAATTTGCTGCAGTATTGTCAGGGAACACTATTTTTTTTTTTTTAATTTATTTTCCTTGGTGTTTGCCTGAAACTGGAAACTGGAACTACAGACAGCTGTGAACTGCCATGTGGGTGCTGGGAATTGAACCCCAGTCCTCTGGAAGAGCAGTTGGTGCTCTTAACCACTGAGTCATCTCCCCAGCCCCCCAGGGAATACTATTTTATAGCTGCAATATGTGATACTTTTGGTTTAACTGGTAACTTCAAACACACAAAAGCAGGATGGGGTAGGGGAAGCTGAAGGAGGACTGGGAGGATTTGGGAGGAGGGAAGGGAGGGGTACATGGGAAAAAAGCAGAATGAAGAGCTGGGTGTGGTGGTGTAATAGCAGCTCTGTAATACCACAGCTGGGGGCGGGAACATTAAGGGCAGGCTCGGCTACATGGTGAATTTAGGTCAGGCTGAACTGCACAAGACTCTGACTCACAAAGAATAATAATAATGATGAATGAATAATGCAATTGTTTATGCCATCCAGCTCATCCAGTTAATTTATATATATATTTATAATTTATATTATCTGCTGGAATGAAGCATACACAATAAAGATGAATGTTGGTCTTGAATATTTATAATTTTTGCTGGCCCTGAAGCTTTCTTTAGGAGCAGATAAGGAAACATACCTTACCAACTGCCCACTGTCTCGGCAAGAACCTCCGTGTAAGGTGTCTTTTAAAAAAATTTATTTCATGTGGGGGGGTGTTCGGTCTGCACGTATGTCTGTGCACCACGTGTATGTATATGTCTGTTGGTGTATGTCTGTGTACCACGTATACGTATATGTCTGTTGGCTGGGGAGGCACCAGGAGAGGGAGTCAGGGCTCTGGGACTGGAGTTACGGACAGCTGTGAGCTGCCCTGTGGGTGTTGGGAACTGATCCCGGGTCCTCTGGAAGAGCAGCCAGTGCTCTCAACCACTGAGCCATCTCTCCAGCCCCATTTATAATTATCCTGTTTTGTTTTGTTTTGCTTTTTGTTTTTATGAGATAAGAGTCTCTCTGTGTAGCTTTGGAAACTGTCCTGGAACTCACTTTGTAGACCAGGCTGGCCTTGAACTCACAGAGATCTGCCTGCCTCTGCCTCCCAAGTGGACTAAAGGCATGTGCCACCTCCACCCCATTTAAGGTATCTTCGGTGCACTCATTCAACCTCTAAGATTGGAGCATTTTTATAACTACCATCAATCCCTATTCTTTGAGTAAATTACAAAATTTGTAAAGACCCTGAAATTTCACACAAAACTATTTTCCAGGGCTGGAGAGATAGCTCAGAGGTTAAGAGCACTGGCTGCTCTTCTAGAGGTCTTGAGTTCAATTCCCAACAACCATACGGTGGTTCACAACCATCTGTAATGAGATCTGATGCCTTTTTCTGGCCTGCAAACATGTGTGCAGAAAGAACATTACACACAAAATAAATAAATTAAATAAAAAACTTCTGTTTTTCCCTAACACAGAGCAGGCAGTGCCCTGTGTGTTTCCTTCACGTTTTTTCTTTACACTGCCATCTCTTATCTATTATGGGAATTAAAAGCCTCTTTAATGACAAATAGGATATTAGCATAGTAGAATATCATTAGAAATCATATCACTGATTTTTTTAGGAAGAGCTCAGGGACCCCCTCAAAAAGAGGGGGAGCAGCTGGAAAGGTGGCTCTGTGGTTAAGAGCACTGGCTGTTCTCCCAGAGGTCCTGAGTTCGATTCCCAGTAACCACATGGTGGCTCACAACCATCTGTAATGAGATCTGGTGCCCTCTTCTGGCCCTGAGGGATACATGCAGGCAGAACACTGTATACGTAATAAATAAATTTTTTTTTAAAAGGGGGAGGAAGAATTGCAGGAGCGGGGGTGTGGGGGGGAGGACACCAGGAGAACACAGCCTATAGAAGAGGCAGGGAGCGGTAGGGGCCCATAGAGACCGAAGCCTCCATGGGTCTGTGCTAGGTCCTCGGCATACATGTTATGGCTGTTTAGCTTGGGGGTTTTGTGGGACTCCTAACTATGGGACTGGGGTGTCTCTGACTCTTTTGCCTGCTTTTGGGAATCTTTTCCTCTGACTAGGTTTTTTTTTTTTTTTACTAGGTTGCCTCAGCCAGCCTTGAGAAGAGGGTTTGTGGTTAGCCTTACTGCATCTTGTTATATTGTGTTTGGTGTACTGGGAGGTCTACTCTTTTCTGAAACAGAGGAGCAGTGGATCTGGGGGAGAGGGTTGTGGGGCGGGAGGAGTGGAGGGGAGGGAGGCTGCAGTCAGAATATATTGTATGAGAGAAGAATAAATTAAAAGGAAAAAAAAACATGATTATTGCATCTGAAGCCTAAAAGATCAGGAGAGAAAAAAAAATCACACCGTGTTCTTCAAAGTCCCATAACTCTACTACAGAGCAAACAAAAACATCTGGCTCCATGAGCTGGTTTTCTTCTTCTGAAAGTAAAATGGGGAAGGGAAGAAATTGGGCAAGAAATCCAATTTTTATTAAAAACACAAACAAAAAAAAGGATGTGTGTGTGTGTGTGTACATGCAGAGCTGGAGCAGGGTGAAGCAGGGCTGTGGACCGGAACAGGGCTTCAGATTCCCTAGAGTTTGAGTTTCAGGATATTATGAGTCTCCTAGTGTGGGTGCTGGGAACTGAAGCCCAGTCCTCTGCAAGAGCAGCATGCTCTCTTAACTGTTGAGCCATCTCTTCACCCTCAGGAGCCAATTTTTCATTTTAGCCTTCTAATAATCTTTGATCAACCCTTGCTGAAGATCAGAGACAGGACTTCTCCAGTGCTCTGTGATTGCTCTAGCTGAGCTACATCTTCAGATGAGAATTTGACTCCTTAAATCTATATACTGTACTGCTTTTTGTTTTGTTTTTCTTTTTAAAAAATATTTATTTATTTATTTATTATGCATACAGTATACAGAAGAGGGCATCAGATGTCATCATAGATGGTTGTGGCTCATGTGGTTGCTAGGAATTGAACTCAGGACCTCTGGAAGAGCAGTCAGTGCTCTTAACCTTTGAGCCATCTCCCCAGCCCTTGTTTTGTTTTTCAAGACTGGGTTTTTCTGTGTAACAGTCCTGGCAGTCTTGGAACTCACTTTATAGACTGGTTCTGGCTCCAAACTCACTGCCTGTCTCTGTCCCCAGTGGTGTGATTAAAGGCCTGTGCCACTACCGCCTGGCATGTATGGCTTTTAAGAAACAAAAACTTCCAACTAAGGGAACATGTAAAGTAAATGCTGAGATTTAAATAAGAAACGAAAACATTAAAAAATAAAGTTGTTGGGTGTGGTGGCACACCTTGAATCCCAGCATTTGGGAGGCATAGGCCCAGCCTTGTTGGTCTACACAGAGAAACCTTGTTTCTAAACAAACTAACAAAAATCTTCCTAAGTGACCAGTACTGGGGATATAGGAGCTGCAACAAAGTACTTTCTCTAGCTCACTCTGTCAAACACCCATTTTGCACTAAATAAGATTTCCTGAAATAAACTAGATTGTGTGTAACCTTAAGCAAACAATTTCACCTTCTAGGAACTTATAGTTTACATATATAAAATAAATATGCATAACAAACAAAGATGTCTGTGTTTTCATTTGTTTAATTTATTTTAGAAAGGATAAAAAATTATGCAAAGGGGCTGGAAAGACGATGGCTCATAGGTTAAGAGCACTGGTTCTTTTTCAGAGGACCCTGGGTTCGATTCCCAGCACCCATGACCACCATTCTGGTCCCAGATCTGATGACCTCTTCTGACCAACACATTGCATGCATGTGGTACCCAGACAAAACATGCTTACAAATTAATAAACAAACAGATAGACAGATAACAAAGAGCAGAGGTTAAAGCGTTGGCTTATAACAATGTTTTGCGAAGGAGTTTGGAAGGAAATCGACAGGGTTGAGAAGTAGAGCTAAGCGCGCGTGTAACATCCTGCACACACCAGAGCTTCAGTTTCAGCCAGAGAGCAGAAGCCTTATCCGCAGAACATCTCGAGGGTGGGGGTAGTAGCCCTTCCCAGGACCGAACTTTCACCTCCCTGCTCTGCAAACCCTCGAGGTCCAGGCCTGTACCTTCTCACGGTCCAATGCCGCTCCTCCCAGAGGCTTCCAGGGAAACTTCCAATCCTCCAACCGGCTCAAGGACCCGTTTTCCACCCCGCCCCCGATTCCGCGGACCCAGACGGTGACCGGCTGCCCAGGTTACAGGGTGCAACAGACCTGCCACCGTTCCGGGCTCCCTGGGCGAGCAGAGACTCAGCCACGCCTTCGTCACGTAACCCCGCCCTCCAATGGACAGGACAAGCTGCTCGGAACCACACGGCCGACTTCAATGATTGGCGGAGAACCTCATGTTAGCCCCGCCCCCGTCCCCGAGAGGGGCGGAGCCCAACCATGTCATACCCAAGAAATCAAACAGCTGACTTTCCTGAACCAGCACTCTTAGGAAAAGGAAACGAAACTAGAGTGTGTGTAGCCACCGAGGACTCCATAGAAGGGGTGGGACTAGTATTTCAACACTTTAGGATAGGGAGGGAAGAGCCGAGGTAGGTATTTTTGAGGACATAATGAAAATACTATAGGTTCATGCTATCGGTTTTTAATTTCTTGTTCAAGTGAAAACTCACTATTCCTTCATTAGAAATGTAAGAACTGAATTTCAAGAAAGAAATTATTGGCAAATGATGACAATCCCACCCACCCACCTCTCCATCCATCTATGCTCTCTTGTCAGAATTTTCCATTTATTTGTTGCTCTGTCTATCTCTTGTATGCCAAAGCACCATAGTTCTTAAATAAGATTTGCCCCCAGTAGGAAGATGTACTTTCAACTTCTGACAACCAAGTGGCCATGGTTATTTCTTCCAAGTCACCTCCATCTGAGGTTTCATACGTCTCGGTCTCTGGCTGTGGGGTGGTCACCTCTTTCTCAGCGTGGTAATATTGGATCAGCTTCTGAACCCCAGTCTTCATTGCTGGTTTAAGAGCAGCACTAATGGCCACACCAGCTGGCCCCCCTGACATGCCCACCATGGTCATCAAAAGGTCATAACCCAGATCTATGGCCCCATCTTGGCCTCGCTCCTTGGCTTTCTCAGAGCAATTGTGAATGGCATAATACAAAGCTGTGCCTAAATTGTAGAAGGTCCCCACTCCTGGAAGCAGCCCAACCACATTGTGTACAGTCTGCTCCTGCTCGTTCTCACAGTCTGCATTAGAAAGCGAGCGTTGGATCCTCTTTGGACCTTGCTGCTCCCACGCTAAGTGCTGCAGAGCGGAGGACAAGGCATCCACTGACACTTGCCGGTCTGCGCGTTCACCTTTTTGGAGCTCTTGAAGACGGCGGGTGAGGGCCTGTGTAGCCTTCACACCTCCCAGCCGGTAAAGCAGAAGCTGTAGAGCCCAGGCATCAGCCTTGCAGCCAGCTTCCTCCAGAGCATTCCTTAGAGCCAGGCCTATCAGGAACTTGGGGAGAGGGGCCATGTGAGCGAAACCAGGCAGGGACTTGGGGAGCAGGACTTGGCAGGACACGGGGGCTGAGGAGAGTGACTGCAATCCAAGCCCCGAGGGAGGGAGCATCGTAGAGGGACTTGTTGGCTCTCTGTCTGAAAGGACATCCACAGGACACAGTAGAAGACAGAGAAACAGCTGAATGGCCATGATGATGAGTCGGAGGCTATGCATGTCTTGGAGCAGAGTACCCTGAAAAAGGGAGAACCCCAAAACATGCAAATTATTTCACAGGTTATAATTTAAAGGAGACCGAGATTCATCTATCATCTACCTCCAACTTTTTATTATTTTTAGTAAAGGGAAAGGGTATAAGAAATACAATGCAGGCTGGAGAGATGGCTCAGCAGTTAAGAGCACCTCCTGCTCTTCCAGAGGACCCGGGTTCGAGTCCCAGCACCCACATGGCAGCTAACAACTGTCTGTAGTTCCAGTTCCAGGCAAACACCAAGGCAAATAAATAAATGAATAAAGTTTAAAAAAAAAAAAAGAAATACAATGCAATTTGTCCTTAGTCTCTATCGTTTCTAGGTCACAGGAACCTCCCTGTTTTATACCCACCCTCTTATGGGAGACCCAGATTACCATATAGTCCAGTCATGGAGAAGTGAGATTGAATGGGTAGGTTCGGAAACTTCTCCTGTTCTACCGAGTTCTCTGTCCTGTGAAGAGAGGAGATATTTGGGGCCTCCGAGTGGAAAGGCCAGGACTGATGGCTCTGAACAGGCTCATCAGTCCTTAGGGGACAGTTGAGGCTCCCAATGTTGACATTGGCCAGAGCCTATGCAAATAAACAGGGAGAGAAAGACTCAACAGTCAAATAAGCTGCTGCTTTAACGAGGGCATCGATCTTATCCTCAGGTCACCTGGTCCTTCACACAGGACAAGGACAGTACACTATACTCAGGTGAGTCTGGAGACAGAGGCTATGGTGAGGACTGCCATGTACAGACTTCTGGGGTGTATTGCCAGTCACCACATGGTCTTTGGAGACTTCAATTTCACTGTCACAGCTTTACCCATATTCTTTTATTTGTTTGTTTGTTTTTAGCATTTATTTTTATTTTATGTGAATTGGTGTTTTGCCTGCATGTATAACTGTGTAAAGGTGTCAGATCTTGGAATTACAGATAGTTGTTAGCTGCCATGTGGGTGCTGGGAATCGAACTCAGTTCCTCTGGAAGAACAGTCAGCGCTCTCAACCGCTGAGCCATCTCTCCAGCCCCCACCCATATTCTTTTTATTTTTTGTGAATATTTATGTATTTTTATTTTATATGCATGAGTGTTTTTCTGCTGTGTATGTAAGTAGACTGCATGTGTACAGTGCTCAGGGAATCTAGAAGAGGGTGTTAGATTCCCTGGAACTGGAGTTACAGATGTTTGTCGGCTGCTATGTGAGTGATGGGGACTGAACTTTGGTCTTCTGCATAGCAGTAAGTGTTCTTAACCAATGACCCATCTCTGCAGCCTCTTCACCCTATTTTTAAAAGTCTTGAGACCAGCCAGGTGGTAGAGGTGCATGCCTTTAATCCTAGAACTCAGGAGGCATAGGCAGACGGATTTCTGAGTTTGAGGTTGGCTTGGTCTAAAGATCAGGTTCCTGGACAGCCAGGGCTATACAGATAGACCTTGTCTAGAAAAAAAAAAATACATATTAAGAAAAAAAGTTATGAGAGGCCTCACTAGTTTGAAAGAGAAAAGCCAGGAGCAGATTATAGTGGCTTTTAAGGGTTCTGGAGACCAGCTCAGCCTCAGCCAGTGCAAACTGATGATAACTAATGCCTTAAAAATGTGTGCTCCTGATAACTAATACCTTAAAAGGTATGATCCTAAGCACTTATGCGTAAGCCAACCTGGGGTCTGCCTGAGGCCTTGAAGAGGGAGGAGTCCAGACAGAACATTCCTACACTGAGAGAGACCATTGCAGGAAGCCATTGATACCAACAAATCAAAGAAAGCCCTTTCCCCTGGCTATGGGGAGGGTCTGGGAATAAAAAGTATTTAAGATCTTCCCCCTCCACAATAAAATTAAACTTGCTTGCTTCAACTTGTTCCCAGAGGTAGTGTCTTTGCTTCTGAGTCATTTTGGCCCCTCCCCCAAGGGGAAAAGTGAGACCCAGAGCCTTGTCTGGCTGCAGTGATGCTCCTGGGTCCCTTCTGTGTCTGCGCATTGCAGGCATGTATGCCACCATTTCCACTTCCTGCAGACACTTCTATTATTATTTTCTTTCAACTAAGTTTCTTTCAGCCCTAACCCTAACCCTAAGCTTCCTTTTTTAAAATTTATTTATTTTATGTACATATGTTTTGCCTACATATATGTTTATGTGAGGATGTTGAATGCACTGGAACAGTAGGTATAGACAGTTGTGAGCTGCCATGTGGGTGCTGGGAATTGAACCCGGGTCCTCTGGAAGAGCAGTGAGTGCTCTTAACCACTGAGCCATTTCTCCAACCCCTAATGCTTCCTTTTTTATTAAAAAAAATATGTAATTCCTGGGCCTGGAGAGATGGCTCAGTGGTTAAGAGCGCTGGCTGTTCTTGAAGAGGACCTGAGTTCAATTCCCAACAACCACACGATGGCTCACAACCATCTGTAATGAGATCTGGTGCCCTCTTTTGGTGTGCAAGCATACCTGCAGGCAGAACACTGTATACATAGTAAATAAATCTTTGAAAAAATATGCAATTTCTAAAAGAAGCAACAAGAAAGGATGCTCACTCTGGGGATGCCCTTCAGTGCGGCAGTGCAGGTTTCTAGCCAGAGAGAGTGATTCTGTAGAAATCTGAGGCCAGTCTATACAAGAGTGAGATTCCGTCTCAAGAACAAAACAAAACTTAAACACCCAGGAAAGATTATACCCACAAGTAGTACGAGGAAGAAATAAAAATTGAAGGTAGAAAATAGATAAATATCAGTGAAATCAAAAGCCTGCTCTTTACAAAGTTGAACAAAATTAACACATTGTTGTCTGCATGACCAGGAAGACAGAAAATATCCAAATGACTTAAATCAGGAATGAAAGCAAGGACACTGTTACTTATTTTAAAAAAACATTCATTTATGATATATAAATGTATGTATGCATGCACATCAGAAGAAGGCATCAAATCTCAATACAGATGGTTGTGAGCCACCATATGGCTGCTGAGAACTGAACTCAGGACCTTAAGAGCAGCCAGTGCTCTTAACTGCTGAGCCATCTCCAGCCCCCATCATTACCTATTGTACTGAAATAACTGTTGACTTTACCTCTCTCTCCCTTGCATCTCTTTTCAGAAACTAGGCAAGGACTTCCTAGTCCCAGTTCTTCTGATATGTGTGTGCGAGTGCGTGCTTGCGCGCATGCATGTTGTGCGTGCATGCGTGGGTGGGTGGGTGCGTTTAAAATAGAAAGTAAAACTTGGTTAGGCAATTTTGAGTAAAAAGAACTAAGGAAAAGTAACCTGTTTACCTCTTGGCTAAAATCGAGAAACATTCTTAGGACTCTTATTAGCCTCATCCTTGCCAGAGGACAAAAATGCCCAAAGTGTTGGGGGCGGGGCTCTGATATCTGATCTGGTTCCTGTGTGATTGTAGGGTCACCTCTTTCATCTCTGAGAAAAAATATTTCCTGGTCAAGAGATTAGAATTGCTGGCCTAGGTGGAGACCTAACAATCCAATTAGATAAGGTCAATTGATAGGACAGGGGAATTCAGAAAGCAGGTTCACCTTAAGCCGTGATAAAGAAATAAACGTGTAGCCTGGTCTACAGAAGCAGTTCCAGGACAGGCTCCACAGCTACACAGAGAAACCCTGTCTTGAAAACCAAAAGAAACAAACAACACACACCACACACACACCACACACCACACACACACACACACACACACACACACACACACACACACACACACACATACACAAACTAACTGTCTATGACATCTGACCAGGCCCTCTTCTGCCTACAGCTGAGACTCAGGAGCCTGTCTCTTGGGGCAATATCTGAATGGAAGCCAGTAAAAGTCAATGCTGATGGTCTTCTCCCTGCTGGTGACTGAGCCCTTGACCCAAAAAGGCAGATTCTTCACAGCTGAGAAGAATAAGAACTGAGGAGATACTTCCCACCACCCCTCTATCTATTATGTTTACACTTCAGCTCACTATTTGGTCAGCCAGGGCTATGTAGATAGACCCTGTCTCAAAACAATAACAACAAAAGAAAAAAAAAAAACCCAAACCAGTCACAAAAGATTGTGAAGCCACACCCTAGCAGAAAATAAGCTGCCACCACCTGTGTTAGAATAATAACCAAATCCACTTCCTTTGTCCACTTCTGCTTTCATAGGCAGAGAGCCTTTCTGCCTTGTCAAGACACTTCACCTGAAATGGTGATCTCTTTCTTTGTGACTCCAAACTGATTTCTAACAGTTCACAGAAATATATGCAGACAAAATACTCATATAAGCTAAAACAAAATTTTTTGTTGTCATTTTGTTTTGTTTTGAAACAGGATTTTTCTGTGAGTATCCCTGGCAATTCTGGAACTCACTTTGTAGACCAGGCTGGCCTCAAACTCAGAGATCTGCCTGCCTCTGCTTCCCAAGTGGTGGAATTAAAGGTGTGTGCTACCACTGCCCAACAATAAAATAAGTCTTTAAACGAATAAACCCAAACTTGGGGTGGTGATACACACTGTTAATCCCAGCACTTAGGAGGCAGAGCTTTGTGAGTTTGAGGCCAGCCTGGTCTACAAAGAGAGTTCTGGGACAGCCAGGACTATGTAGAGAAACCCTATGTCAACACACACACACACACACACACACACACACACACACACACACACACACACACACACACACGCCAAGCATATAAAGCTGGTGTTCTGCAAATCCCACAAAATGGGTGGTTTAAAAAGCACAGATTTATTTCTCACAGTTCTTTGAAGTTAACACAAAATCAAAAGAGCAGCAGATATAGTTTCTACCTGACCTACAACATGTGTTACCCTGGGATCAATCTTCAACAACACAGGAAAACATTAAAACAAACCCAAATGGTTTTTATTCAGGTTCACTCCTTGGCCTACAGGGGGTTGCTTTCTGACTCTTAGAAGTCTCTCCTTATAGCTTAGAGGATGCTAATGTTTCTTTTTTTAAAAATATTTATTTATTATGTATACAGTATACAGAAGAGGGTTCCAGATCACAAAATAGATGGTTGTGAGCTACCATGTGGTTGCTGGGAATTGAACTCAGGACTTCTGGAAGAGTAGTCAGTGCTCTTAACCTCTGAGCCATCTCTCTAGCCCCTGATGCTGATGTTTCTTTCCCTTTATCTACTTCTTAAGAGGGTCTCCAAAAGGCAAGCTGTGAGTCCAGAGCCTCTGCAGTGCTGGAATCACAGATGTGGGGTTTCACCTAGCTCTCTCTCTTCTTATGTGCTGCTCAGGCTGCATGTGCTCAGCATCCTCCTTTTGGGAAGGAAAAGACAAGGCCCCTGCCAAGGGCTTCTCAGGAATCTCTAACTGCCTCTACCCTGAACCTAACAGTCTCCCCAGATGCCCGGATTTCTCACTTCCCCAAGTAAGTTTACAGACCTCACTCATATCATCTGATTGGATTCCAGAGGTCTACTGGTGGCTATTGATGGTTATTAGCTCCTCCCACCCCGTGAAATGAGTGCATCTTAACTAATGTATCCCTCATCCCCCATGTATGCAGAGCCCCACCTTCCTCCCGAGGACTTCCCTATCATCCTGGACCACCGATCACCCAAAACCTTCCCCATTTCTTTGAAACTGTCTTAGTTAAGAGTTACTGTTGCTGTGATGAAATGCCATGACCAAAAGCAACCTGGGAGGAAAGGGTAACAGTTCTTTATTAGGAATAGCGAGGGCAGGAACTCACCCAGGGCAAGAACCTGGAGACAGGAGCTGATGCAGAGGCCATGGAGGGTGCTGCTTACTGGCTTGTTCTCCATGGCTTGCTCAGCCTGCTTTCCTATAGAACCAGGACCACCAGCCCAGGGATAGCACCACCCACAATGGGCTGTACCTTCCCCCATCGATCACTAACTAAGAAAATTTCCCACAGGCTTGTCTACAGCCTGATTTTACAGACATTTTCTTATCTGAGCCTCCCCTCTCTCAGATGGCTTTAGCTTATGTCAAATTGACATAAAAATATCTAACACAGAGACCCCCCGAGAGTCTGCCACATGGACCTGAAGTCTTATTAGAGCCCCCACCATTCTGTTATCTGTCCATCTGTCTGTCTGCCCACTGAAAGGTCTTAGATGTGAAATTAAAGGGGACAATGAGACGAGTTATTGGGGACTAGTTTATTAGAAGAGTTACAGATGTCATGGAAAGACAATTGCATTATGGGGGTTCTGAGTAGAGCTTAGAGCCCAGTACCAGAGACAGATAGCATGGCAGGAACTCTGAAGAGAGGAATTCAGGGTCCTGGTGACAGGGTTTCTCTGTGTAGCCTCTGTCCTGGAACTTGCTCTGTAGACCAGGCTGGCCTTGAACTCACAGAGATCTGCCTGCCTCTGTCTCCTGAGGCTGGGATTAAAGGTGAGTGTCACCACTGGCTGACTTTTATCTCCAATTTTTGCATGTGAATTATTGTGTTCATGAAGGTCTTCTCCCCCCCCCCGTTTCCTGTCTATAATAGCACAAACAGGAGGCATGAAAAAGCAAGATTGGAAACAGGGTGGGAGGGGTTATGGGGGTGGGAGAGTGAGTGTGACCAGAATGTCTTATATACATCCTGGGAAGTGCTAAAAGAATGAGTTAACCATAAAAATTAGGTGGAAAGAGACCAAGGAAGACAGCTGATGTCAACGTCTTGCCCCCATGTATGCAGGTGCATTCACCACACATGCATATCTGTCTATGCACCACATGCATGCCTGGTGCCCACAGAGGTCAGAAGAGGGCCTTGGGTCCCCTGGAACTGGAGTCACAGAGGCTTATGAGCCTTCATGTGGGTTCTGGAATTGAACCCAGGTCCTCTGCAGGAGCAGCCAGTGCTTTTAACTTGAGCTATTTCTTTGGACCCAGATCGTATCTCTTAAAAATGATTATGGCAGTAGTTGAGAGACAGAGGCAAGTTTAAGACCATCTGGGCTACATAATGAGCACCAAGATAGATATCCACAGCTACATACTAGGAAAAAACCAAAACAAGAGAACTATGAACTAAGCATGTAGCCCTTGCCCAGAATTCATAAGTCTCTGAATTTGAGTAATACCTGAGTGTAGTAGGAATCAAATTCAGAGCCTTACTTTTATGTGCATTGGGGTTTCGCCTGCATGTGTGTCTGTGTGAAGGTGTTAGAATCCCCCAGAATTGGAGTTACAGACAGTTGTGTGTGGAGATATGTTATATATTTAATAAATCCAATCTGGACTATCAGAGAAGATATCTACCCATAATCAATCCAGGAGGATCAGAGAGTGGTAATTCACACCTCTAATCTCAGCAGATCTGAGTTCTTGAGGCCAGCTTGGTTTACAGAGGCAGTTTCAGACTCCCAGGCAGGCAGTGGTGGTGCCATGTCTTTAATCCCATAAATCCAGAGACAGAGATCTTTCTGGTTTCTGTAAGTTCAAGGCCTAGCTACCAAATAGTAGTAGCCCACACCTTTAATCTTAACATGGGTGTGAAACAACTGGGTGAAGATGGTATTTAATGCAGGCTTAGGAAGACAGATGAGGCATTAGAATCGATGAGGCTGAGGAAGCAGGAAGATAGCTGGGTGAGATTTGATTGTAGTGTTTCCTCTCTCTGATAGTTCAGCCTTTCCCTCACATCTGGCTCTGAGTTTATTTTTCCTTTTTTTAAAAAAATATTTATTTATTATGTGTAGAATATACAGAAGAGGGTACCAGATGTCATCATAGATGGCTGTGAGCCACCATGTGGTTGCTGGGAATTGAACTCAGGTCCTCTGGAAGAAAAGTCAGTGCTCTTAACCTCTGAGCCATCTCTCTAGCCCCTCAAGTTTCTTTTAATACAATCAGAATTTCTGCAACATTTGATGCCCAACATGGGGCTGTGAGTGGGTCCGAATCTCAGAGTTGAGCTCAAAAGTCCAGGCCAGAAACCTTATACAACAGTTGTGAGCTGCCATGTGGGTGTTGGGAATTAAATCCCAGTTCTCTCAAAGAACAGTCAGTGCTTATAGCTACTGAGCCAACTCTCCTGACTAACTCTTATCCTAACAGGCCATGATGGTTTCTCATCTGTGGTGCCACCCCCACCTTCTCTGATTTTCTTTCTCTCTCTCTCTCTCTCTCTCTCTCTCTCTCTCTCTCTCTCGACTTATTTATATATACAACATTCTGCATCTATGTACATCTTCACACCAGAAGAGGGCACCAGATCTCATTACAGATGGTTGTGAGCCATCATGTGGTTTCTGGGAACTGAACTCAGGACCTCTGGAAGAGCAGCCAGTGCTCTTAACTCCTCTCTCCATCACCCCCCCATCTCATGCAGAAGGATATTTGCCTTGATTAGCTGCTGAACCCCAGTCTTCACTACATGTTTATAGACATGGGCATCCCATGAGTCTCTCTGACAGCCTTAGCATAATTTAGAAAGTCTGTGGCTTCATCTCAGCCTTATTTCTCGGCTTTGACAGAATGGATCTGAGCAGCAACGTGCAAAGCTGTGCTTGAGTACAGTAGATTCCCACTCTGATGGAGAGCTGGGCCATGTGTTCACACTTTGCTTCTGTTCATGCACACAGTATGGTGGGGAAGGCTTACTTGCCTATCCTGCAGCAGGCTGGACTCCTCCTAAGAGCTGCAAGACAGAGTCCAGGACATCCTTGGGAAAGCCTCTACCTAAGCAGCTACCTGAATCTGGTTGAAGAAAAAAGCCTGCATGCCACCCAGACTACAGACAATTGCCACAGCAATTAGGACCCAGGGACCAGCCTAAAAGCTATGGCTGAGTGAGGAATCTTGCGTAAAACCTCCCAGAAATGAGAAAAAGGGACCAAGTTTTCATCTGGGGTCTATAAGAAATGGCAGTGGGGGCTGGAGAGATGGGCTCAGCGGTTAAGAGCACTGACTGTTCTTCCGGAGGACCTGAGTTCAATTCCTAGCAACCACATTGTGGCTCACAACCACCTATGATGACATCTGGTATCTTCTCCTGTATACTGTATACATAATAAATAAATCTTTAAAAAAGAAAGAAAGAAATGGCAGTTACAGCAGACCAGGAGTCTTAGGTGAGGCCTAGCTGGATCAGACCTTGCTGCATGGACAACAGTTCTCAAACTGCTTCCCTTGGGCTGTGGTCAGATGAGCACCCAGAGCACAACTAAGGCATCTTCTCCTTCCTCATAAAGTCCCAATGGCAAAGTTCCGTTCCATCAAAGTTATTGCTGGGAGCCAATGAGTTTGTTAGTGTTACCCACAAAGCATGGGTAAGTGGTTATGAGCAGGGGTGTGGGTGACCCTAAGGCACAAATGGTTTCCCCACCACTGCTCAGATGGGACCCCTTTTCCTCCAGTGATCCCCAGTTTATATACTCTAGCTCCTCCCTGAGGCCATGAACAATTAGGAAAGAATTGCCTGTGACTGGCTGGGAGGAGTGGCTGAATATTTCCATGAGGACCCATGAGTTTCGGTACCTTGTCAGCTCAGCTGTGGTGATCTTTTCCCAGCAGGCTCCGGTGGACTGAGAACCACAAAAGTTTGGCTCAGAAGATAGTCAGTTACATCTCAACCATCAACCTCATCTTTTGCTTCTTTTAAATTGGGCATAAGAAGTGAGAATGGGGTGTGTGTGCAAAATGACCCCACAGGTAAAGGAGCTTGCCATCAGACCCGGGGACCCACATTTGATCACCAGAACCTACAGTGAAATGAGAGCAATGAGTCATGGGTGTTCTTCCTTGGCCTTCACACACATCTTACCTCCATGTGCACTGTGGCAGGAGAGTGGCATACATCATGACCACACACACACACCACATGCACGTGAGCATACTCGTGCATGCACACACATAAATAAAATAAAAATGAAGACATGAGAATGACAATTCCTCAGCCTGATGTTCTCACCTAGACTTCCGTTCCTCTCCCACATCATTATAGCAACCCCTAAATTCCCATACAGTTCAGCCCATGATAACAGACAGCTTCAGGAGGTGCAGACCTTTCTGGCTCCCTGTCCCATGAACAGGGGACATGGCTGGCTTTCTACAAATATTTGCCCATTGTACCGATTGTGCAAACCTTTGGCCTCAAGAGACCTTGGCATGTACAACACACAGTTCATCTTCAGATCACAAAGGAAGCCCAGTCAAGAAAGCCTCAAAATTAGGAAAAAATTTTGCAGCCCAAAGCAAGGGGACCTCTATAAACTGAAGGCCAGCGTGAACTTCATAGTGAGTTCTGGGCCAGCTGGAGCTATGAATTCATCTTAAGCCCCCTTAAGGACTCCAAAAGCAGTGATTCTAATACAGAAGCAGATGTTTATTTTTAGTACCAGTTTAAGAATTAACAGAAGTAGGGGCTGGAGAGATGGCTCAGAGGTTAAGAGCACTGACTGTTCTTCCAGAGGTCCTGAGTTCAATTCCCAGCAAAACCACATGGTGGCTCACAATGATCTATGATGAGGTCTGGTGCCCTCTTCTGTAAAACTGTATGCATAATAAATAAATAAATCTTAAAAAAAATTAACAGAAGTAGATGGTGAAGGTGGCTTATTGCACAAATCCTAACTGGTCTTATAATAAAAATCTGGAGCCAGATATTAGGGAAATGCTGAAAGCTAAGAGAGAGAGAGAGGAACAAACCACAGCCACTTCTCACCATTCTGAATCCTCAGGCCGAACAGGGTAGATCTTGTCTCCAGAAATCCTCAGACTAAATAGGTGAAGGGAAGCACAGGCCAAAATGGAAGGGTCAGCTCCTGCTTTATAGTCCTTTCTCTTCCCAGCCATACCACTTCCTGGTGCTGGGATTAAAGGTGAACGTGCTTCCCAAGTACTGGGAGCAGAGACACAGGATCCCAAATGTTGGGATTAAAGGTGGGTGCCACCGTCACCTGGATCTGTTTCTCTCCTAGACTGGATAAATCTCTTGTAGCCCTATGTGGCCTTGAACTCATAGAGATCCAGGCGGATCTCTCTGCCTCTGTCTCACCTGAGTGCTAGAATTAAAGGTATGTGACACCATTGCCTGACCTTTATGGCTAACTCTGTGGCTGGCTTGCTCTGTCTCTGATCTTCAGGCAATCTTTATTTGATACACAATATATCACCTCATCGGTTTAGTGGTAGACTGCTTGTCTAGTATTCCTGAGGTTCTAGTTCAACCCCAACACTACAAAAACAAACGTGGGGCTGGAGAGATGGCTCAGTGGTTAAGAGCACTGACTGTTCTGGAGGTCCTGAGTTCAATTCCCAGCATCCACATGGCAGCCAACAACTGTCTGTAATTCCAAGATCTGACACCCTTACACAGTTATACATGCAGGCAAAACACCAATTCACATAAAATATAAAAAAGTAGTTGCTTAACAAACAAACAAAAACCAAAAAACCCAAATGTAGTGCCAGCCATAGGTCTGTGGTCCTAGCGCCTGGAAGACAGGAATGGGTCTTGTAAATCTGAGGCTAGCTGCATAGTGCACACAGGGGCTACACAGTAAGACTGCCTCAAAATATCAAAACAAATCCAGATGTGGTATTCCATGCTTTTAATCTCAGTATCTGGAGGCAAAGGCAGGTGAATCTCTGAGTTCTAGGCCAGCCACGGTTACAGAGACCCTGTCTCTGTAGGGAGCTGCGTTGTACCACGCCCTAAAGGTGGCGCTGGTTTCCACCTTCTACCTTTCTCGATGGTGAGTGCTCTAGGGAGTAAACAACTCCTTATTGGCTGTAGGCGAGGATGGTGGCTTGCTTTCGCGTCCCAGGACCTATGGGCAATGTCCACGTGGCTTACCGGGATTGGAAGCCCAGAAGGTATTTAGCCACCAGCAGACTTCCCCCAGGGGTCGTTCGTGAGAGAGTGAGTGAGTCGTCCGTCATATGTCTGAGAGTGAAAGTGAGTGTGAGTCAGAGACAAGAAGATAATTAAAGGCCCGAATAAACTGCAAAGAGAAGGATCCGGTGTTGCGTGCTCCTTGCGGGACGAGGTGGCGTGCGACATGTCTCGAAAACAAAACAACCCCCCTTTGATAGAGTAAAACAAATGAAAATGAACACAGCCAAGGTTCTGCATTTATTTGGGGAATTTTCTCTGTTTTGAGACAGCATCTTCTGTAGCCCTAGCTGGCCCAGACTTTGATTAAGTAACAAAGGATGCCCTTGATCTTCTGATGCTTTGCCTTCCCTCTCCAGTACTGGGATTTATAGGTATGTGTCACCATGTGCAGTTTATGTGGCACTGGGAATAAAATCCGAGGATTCATGTATGTTAAGCAAGCATGCTGCCAACTGGGCTAAACTCCCAGTCCATATAGTTCTTAAAAGACTTACCAGTCAGAAGTTTTGAAAAACAGAACCCACCAGCAAATCAAACTGTATCAGAGTGGCCTTTCAGGATTTACTTTTATTTGTTTTTTAATAATTTTTTATTTTTAATTATGTGTAGCTAAATTCACAAATGCGGCTGCCCACAGAGGCCAGACAAGCTAGTTACAGGCAGCTGTGAGCCACTTGCCATAGCTGGGAGAACTCAAAGCTCCATCCTCTGGAGAGGTAGTTCATGTTCTTATCCAATGAACTATCTTTCTAGCTATTTACCTTTTTGTTGTTGTTTGAGACAGGGTCTCTATGGAGCTTCCGGCTGTCCTAGAACTCTGTAGACCAGGCTGGCCTTGAACTCACAAAGATCTTCCTGCAATGTCTCCCAGGAGACTAAAGGCATGCTTGTTCATGCTCTATAGCCCAAACTGGCCTGACTTCCTATGTAGTCTAGGTAATCTTGCTTCAGTCTCCAGAGGCTGAGATCATAGGCAGGTGGTGACACCTATTTTGTTAAGACAGGGTCTCAGCCACACCTAGGTAAAAGGCATTCACTTGAACAAGCCTGGCCATCAGAACCCAGGCAATAGTTTGAAAAAATATTGTATAAAATTTCCAAAAAATTAAATTATGTATCTGAGCATTTTACCTGTATGAATGTCTGTGCACCACATGCATGTGGTGCCCCCCAGAACCAGAGGGCATCAGATTCCCTGGAAATGGAGTTACAACAATTGTAAACTACCATGTCCTTTGGAAGAGCAAACATTGAACCATCTTTTCAGCCCCTATAACTATTTTTTAAAAAGACAAGGAAGAGTTTGAAGAGAGAGTGGTTATATTAATATCAGAAGGGTAGGAAGGTACATATATATGTAATTTTAAAAAGGTTTAATTTATCTATGTATGTCCCCTGCTTGCCCTCTCTTCCCTCCTCCCAATCCCTCCCAGTCCTCCCTCAGCCTCCCCGCTCCATCCTCCCATTCTTTCCCCAAGGGCAAGGAGTCCCAAGGTTGGTCAGTTCAGTCTTATGTATCCATTTGAGGTAGATCCAATTCTCTCATCCCAATATTAGGGCTGGGTTAGGTGCTCCTCAGTGGGGAATGGGCTCCAAGATGTCAGTTCATGCACCAGGAACAAAGTCTGATCCTACTTCAAAGGTAGACAGTCATCTACTTTTGGAGGGTTTACTTCCTTTTCATCAAGATTCCCCACTGGCTGTTTTGGATTCAGTGAGCTCCCAAAAGCTCCAGCCAGCCATCTCTGTGGAACTCCTCCTCACAAGGCTGGCCTTGAATTTCTGATCATCCAGCCTCTATCACCCAAATGCTAGGTTTACAGTGTGAAGAGTAAAGTTGAGAAAAGACTAGTGTATCGATGTCATTCGAGTGAGGAACAGACTGGTGTATTATAAAGCACTGTTTTCTAATACATGTTTCAAAGTCTGCTGAGTGAGTGAGGTGTACCAAGATGACTGATGCTAGTTGCTGGGGAACCATCCACGTGATGAGGGGGTGAAAACTCAGTTCTCAAGATTGGCCAACTTTGATAAAGCAGTGGCCAACAACCCTAATCAATCCATGCTTATGCAATGAATTTCCTAACTCCTCCTGAAGGCCAGAGTTCTAAGGGCAGCAGCCAAAAGGCAGCACAGAGCACAGCGGTAGGACAAGATAGCCAGCCCTTTTAGGAGAAAAAAAGATCGATGCTTAGTTGTAAAGTGAGAAAGGCTCAGGACCATGAAATGTCAAGATTGGTCAGAGCCAGAAGGCACCAAAGTCCTTGGAAACTTTTTTTTTTCTTTCTCAAAACAGGGTTTCTCTGTGTAGCCCTGGCTGTCTTGGTACTTGCTCTGTAGACCAGGCTGGCCTTGAACTCAAGAGATCCACCTCCCCTGCCTCAAGAGTGCCGTGCTGGGATTAAAGGTGTGTGCCACCATACCGGACTGAGTCCTTGGATTTTTTTTTTTAATATTTTATTTAATGTACATTGGTGTTTTGCCTGCAGGATGTCTGCATTGAGGGTATTGAATCCCCTCAAGGTGGAGTTAAACAGTTGTGAACTGCCACGTGGGTGCTAGGAAATGAAACCTGGGCTCCCCGAAGAACGGCCAGCACTCCCAACTCCCTGATCCATCTCTCCAGCCCTAGTCCTTATCTCAACAGCCACTTTCTGAATCTTACCTCCAGCTTGGTTCCACTGGAAGGGGTAGAAAGCTGACTTTTTGCTCATTTGTTCTTCAATTATCAGCCAGGGATTTCCTGCCCAGGCTTTTGTCCTTTCCTTTGCTGATGGTAACAAACCGCTCTTAGCTTCTGCTTCTCCCCAGTGCATATACATTAACATTGATCTTTGGGGCTGGAGAGACAGACAAACCTGAGTTCTGTTGTCTTAGTCAGTGTTCTATTGCTATGAAGAGACACCTTGACCACGGAAACCTACTGAGGAAAATATTTAATGAAGGGGGGCATACAGTCTCAGAGATTTAGTCCATTATCATCCTGGTGGGACATGGTGCTGGAGAGGGGGCTAAGATTGCTACATCTTGATGGGCAGGCAACAGGAAGTGGTCTGTCTCACTGGGCATGCCTTGAGCATATGAGACCTCAAAGCCCACCTCCACAGTGACACTTTTTCCAGAAGGGCCACCCCTCCTGATAGTGCCATTCCCTTTGGGTGTCATTATCTTTCAGACCACAAGTTCCCAGCACCCATATCCAGTTCACAACCATCTGTAACTCATGACTGCAGTTCCAAGGGATCCAGTACCCTCATTTGGCTTCTTGGGTACTGGCACACACACCTGGCATACACTTACACAGAAATACATGTAATAAAAATACTTTTAAAAAGAATCATTCTTGATTATTTTTGTTTGGTTGGTTTTGTGTTGTTATTTTTTAAGGTAGTTTCACTAGCTTGTCCAGGATGGTCTCAAATTCAAGATCTCCTTATTCTAGTCTCATGAGGAGCTGAACCATCAGGTCGAACCCTGTGGCCAGCAAAACGAAAACGAAGCTTCTTGAGGTAACAATGCTTTTGTGTCTATAAGGGAAGGACAGAATAAAAGAGAAGTCTCTCTTTTTAAAATTACATTTATTGGGTCAGGCGTGGTGGTATACCCACCCTTTACCCTCTCCTTGAGGTGATCCTCCTTCTCCATGCTCAGCTCAGGAAATGATTTTTAAAGATCTACTTATTTATCATGTATAAAGTATACAGAAGAGGGCACCAGATGTCATAGATGGTTGTGAGCCACCATGTGGTTTTGCTAGGAACTGAACTCAAGACCTCTGGAAGAACAGTCAGTGCTCTTAACCTCTGAGCCATCTCTCCAGCCCTAACTCTAACTCTTAAAGTTCTTCCAAAAACACAACAGATGGCTGACTGGTGAACTCGGAGTGACAAGTCTTGTCAAGATTAGCAACGTTTAATTTCACATGTTTAATATGAAACACAAATCAAGAACATCTGTCATCCTAAGAGTAGTGCATCCTAACTCCACCTCAACTGCAGGAAGTCCTGGGATTGACCACTGCAAAGGAAATGAGGGAAATCCAGTGCCTTTTAAAGACGGTGCCAGTGCCCCATGGGCTGCAGAGAGGGCTCAGAGGTTAAGAGCACTGATTGCTCTTCTAGAGTCTTCTAGAGGACCCGGGTTCAATCCCCAGCACCCACATGGCAGCTAACTACTGTCTCTAACTTCAAGATCTGGCACCCTGACAGAAATGCAAGCAAATAATATAAATAAAAATATTAAAAAGAAAAGAAAGAAAGCCCTAGGAGTTCAAGGGGCCCTGGGTATTTCATTTACTCTTGTTTCCTAAGAGATGGTTCCTAGACGAGGATCACATCTCTAGAGACCAGCTGCACATGCTGATGGTTATGGGGTCCAGCCCTGCTGTGTAAGACTCCTGGGCCTCCGGTGTAGGGAAGATCACGTTCAGTGCAAGTATAGCCACTTCTATGCCTTCCAACTGTATCTGTCTCTGGCATGAGGCATCTGGCTTTCAGTCATCCTCATCATCATCATCCTCGATTTGAAAGCGTCTCTTCTTGCGGATTGCTGGAGTTCCCGGCTCTGGTGCTATGGGAATGCCGGGTGAGAGACGGAGAGAGAACTCATCTGAGTGTGCAAAGGCTAAGGCAGAGTTCCTTCTTCACACTGGTCCCACAGTCCCTACCTTGTCCCCTCTGCTCATCATCTTCATCACTGTCCAGCAGGTCTCGCTTCCTGGGCACTGTTTTCCATTCTTTCTCCCCAGTAGTCTCTTCCTCTGAAGTGACTATAAGACATAAAATTAGGAACTAGGTCTGCATCATCTCCAAGGCCTCACATCTCAGGCCTCACACCTACACGAGCTGCACAAAGTAGGTCATCAAGAGGTGAGCAGTGACAGCAGTGACAGCAGTGACCACTTACCTTCTGGGGACACCAGGCTGGTTTTCTTCTTACGGGCTGACGAGAGGGCTCTGAGGGCCTTGGCTCGCTGCTCCTCACTGGGACCCTGTTCTCCAGGGACTCCTAGATGCTGCTCTGGCTCTTCTTCTTTCCCATCCCCCTTTTCTTGATGATTCAAAGAAGCCGCCACTCTCCGAAGCTGGGTGGAGCTGAGCTTGACTGGAATTCGCCAGAAGATTTCCTACAGGGGCACAGCAGGTAAAATAACCACAAGGAGAGGACCATCCTCTTTGGTCACTACATTCTTTTTCTATTATTCACTGAATAAATATGAATAAATTAAATTATAAAATATAAAACAATAAATACACAGAGAATAATCCAAACAAACTGTGAACTTGACATCTTAGTCATCACCTATACCCCATTATCAATTCTACACTAGGCTCCCAGTGAATACAGCTGCTAACAGTTAATGAAGAAAAGGATCTTGGTCACGTAAACATGAACCAAGTGTGACCCTGCCCAGAATCAACAGGAGAAAACAGTACGCTATAGGATTGGACACCAAAGTGATTACATTTGACTCATGAGTTGGTCAGGTAGAAAGACTGCTTCTCTGAGGAAGTGATGCTGCATTGACCCTTGAAGGCTGGTTGAGGTTCAACAGGCAGATGGGGGGGGGTGTGTTCTGTGTGTTATGTCCTTGTATGTGTGGAGCTTTCCAAAGGAACTGGCTATGCATGAACAGGCCCAGCATTTGTAGGGTGGAAAGCAGTTTAGGATGATGGGAAGCAGGTGCATGTGTGCGAAATGGCCATTCGAAGGCAGGCATGCCCCCTGAGGCTGTGGATACACGGAACTGTCAAGCGTTCCAGAAGGGGGGGGGGAATCTAGGGAAGGAGGGCTAGAGAGGAGAGGGGACAGCAAAAGACCAGATGCAGAAATCCTGGTGAGCAGAGAGAGGACAGCAGGGCTGGTCAGGGCAACAACAGGACCAGAAATCCCCGCAGACACCGTGCCATCTCAATCTGCCAGTGCTGAAGTGGGGCGCCAGGTCCCTAGTTCACTGACGCCATCTTGCTCTGACACTTGCCTGCCCCGAGGCGGGGGGCTGGATCCCTAGCTTCCGCAGAAGATGCTGAAACTGTTCGTTCTCCATTGCTTCCTCGTTTTCTTCTGTCAGAGGCACCAGAGGGATTGCTTGGGAGCAGCCTGGAACAGAGCCACAGCACAGGGTGAGGACGGACGGGGAGGAAGGACTGGTCCTTGGCCACAGCAGGCCCAAGCAGCAGCCCTGGGGTTCCTATGCACTCACCACCCTCTTCCCGGTCCTCGGCTGCTCGAATCAGGCAGTTCTGGAGCCACAGGAGGGGAGCAGAGAGGCCTGAGTGAAGAAAGGAAACTTGTACTTGGTCCCCGCCTGCTTCCAAACCCTCCGCCACTGCCATCTCTCCCCACCGTGGTCCTCACTCACCTTCCTGGTACAGGCTCTGACCAAGGTTTTCAGCAGAGAAAAGTGAGCTACCCTGAACTGATTCTGCTTCCAAGCCTTCCTCTGTCTCTTCATCTTCTTCACTCTCTGCCTCTGGCAAGTGCTCTTCTTCCTCTTCTAGATCTTCCTGCCAAGAATCTTTCAGGGACTCGTCTCCATTTGACTAAAATTCATTGGAGACAGAGAAATGGAAAAAAAAAAGCTTCAGGGGAGCCTTAGTGGGACTTTGGCCCCGATCTATCCACTGAAGGGACCTGGCCTGAACAGCCTGCAAGCAGCAGGAATCCAACAAGGAAGCCCTCAGGGTCAAGGCATAAGTTGAAGAGCCAGGCTAAGGTGGTTACCAGGCAGGAGGGCGCCAGCTTCTTCCTCCGTTTCTTGTACAGTTGCCGCCGCTCGGACACCAACCCCAGGGCCAGCAGCTTATCTACTATTCGAGCCCGAGAGCGTTTGGCTGTGATATTCTTCATGATATTACCAAGAACATCTTCAGAGAGAGAGACAAGGAGAGAGAGAGAAAGCACGTTTGGAGATTCTAGAGCAACTGGGAATGTAATGGAAATCAGGCTAGCGAACAGAAGGGGAGGTAAGGTTTCCTTAGGAGAGGCAGCGTGGCGTTCACCTCAGAGGTTTCTGAGCATCTACATCACTCACCATCAGAATTCTGGAACTCCTCAAAAAGCCGCTGCAGTTCCAGCTCCTGGTCCTCTGTCCAGAGGACAATCTGGGTCCCTTTCCTGTTCAGGCAGGTGTCAATGCCAGGGGAGGTCTTGGGCACAAAGGGGGAGTCTCCCCAGCCCCCTTCCCTCCAGAGCATGTGCCTTACCTCTGGAAGTCCTTGACACTGCTGGCCAGTCCCATCCGTACCAGATGGTGGATGACCTGCTTGCGTGTCCGAGCAGCAGGTTTCAGATGCTCCAGGATGGTTTCCACCACGTCCTGACCTGTGGAGGGGAAGGGATGGGGCAGCAGGGAGGAGTCTGAGGGCCCAGGCTGCCCTCCTCAGTCTCTTAAGACCTCAAGGCCTCACACCTTCCACGTCCTTATGGGCGAGGTATAGCTCCTGAAGCTGGGCCTCTTCCTCAGGGCTCCATGCAGCGGCTCTGTGACTGGAAGACATGAGCAGTGAGAACATGAGCAGTGACAGAGGAATGGGTGCATGGAGGCCAGTGGTTTAAAAAGACAAGCCTGGAGCGAGCCCCGGACACTTCAGAACAATGGGTGAAGCAGAGGCCTAAAATGCTCGACTAAAATCTCCTGGTTTTGAATCCAAAAGCCAAAACCAGGAGATTTTTGACTTTGAGACTATAGAACCTGACATTCCAAGGACTAAGAGCAAAATGGGGGGGGGGGGCTGGAGAGATGGCTCAGAGGTTGACTGCACCGGCTGCTCTTCCAGAGGTCCTGAGTTCAATTCCCAGCAACCACATGGTGGCTCCCAACCATCTATGATGACATCTGGTGACCTCTTCTGGTCTGCAAGTAGAACACTGTATACATAAC
>PVIH01014370.1:0-13884 GCA_004025045.1 Sigmodon hispidus | reverse complement strand
AGTCTCCTGAGTGCTGGGATCACGGGCATGGATCACCACACCCAGCTCATTTTCAGAAAGCACTCGTGGGCTCTGTGGGGACCATCCCCTGTCATCAGCGGCCACCTCTATGAAGGCTGGTGACAGAGAAGGAAACTAACAGAGGAACAAGACTTGGGTCCAGCCTTGACCCTGTCTTGGGTAACCTCAGGAAAGGTGTTTTCCCTTACTGGCCCACTCCTTTCCTTCAGAAAGAAGAAAGTCAGATCAAACGATGGGAATGCGCCTGTGGCTGCAGCACCTTCCTCACCTCCCCAACCCCGCCCCAGCCCTAGGCTCACCCAGTGTCCACAGAGCCATAACCCTGAGTCATCTCTCGAACCACTGCAGTGTTCTTCCAGAATAGCAGCTCCACAAAAGCTTTCTCGTTGATGGCAGTCAACGCGAAGAACTTGCCAAGGATGTATTTGGCAAAAGTCACTAGCTCCTGCACGAAAGAAAAGCTACCGTGATGGCACCTCGTCCCAAATGAATCCGCAGACCTGGCCCCACACCCATTCCCAGCGGCCTCCACCTTCTGACTGCCTGCCTCCCTCGGATCCTCTGTGCGGCTCCCTCAACCTGCCTGCTGACCCGTTTGTTCACTGTGTCCTTATCTCGAGAATCGCTTGTGCCCCACGCCCCACGGTGGACCACTCCTTGGCAGACCCTCACTTTGTAGGCACCAGCGGCCGGGTCACTAAGAAGCCGATTGAAGAGGCAGAACAAGGAGAGCTGGAAAAGCAGGGCTTCCATGCCCAGGTCATGGGCCAGCCGGTGCAGCATCTTGGCAACACAGTGGTTGGTATGGGCGCTGTTCTGCCGGTAGCTGCGCAGCAGGAGCACATAGGCTCGCACAATGGTTGAGCATGCGAAACTGTACCAAACATGGAGGGAAATTACTCAGCATCGGGCAGCCGCTGCACATGCTCCCAGGGGCCCAGCCGCCTCAGCCCGCACCGTTTCAAGTAGTCCAGAAAGTTAAATTCCTTCTCTGACACCTGGACCGCCTGTAACTCCTCTTCTTCCTCCTCCTCCTCTTCCTCTTCCTCCTCTGCATCTCCTATTGTCGGCTCCTGCTGTCCTGTAAAAAGAGCGAGGATTCTGGGTTTCTGCCATGCTGGCATGGAGCACGGCTGGGAAGAGACACTGGAGGAACGGGGACTCACTTGGAAGCGGGGCCGAGATGATTTGTTTCAGCAACTGCATTTCTTCCCCTGGGGAAATGACCGGAGAGCCAAACACGTTTCCTTCAGGCCAAACCTCCCTGGAAATAGATAGAAAAGGCCTTAATCACAGGAAATTAAAATTGCAATTAGGACTGGAGGGAGAAATCTGTTCCTGTGTCAAACAAAAGGAGTGTAAACTGCTACCTTGTGATCACACAGGCTAGGGAACTTTTTTCTCACAAGGCACACTGCTCTTGCAGAAAACCTGGGTTACATTCCTAGCACCCGGATGGCAGCTCATAATCATCTGTAACCCCAGTTCCAGAGGCTCTGAAATCCTTTTCTGTCCTCCATAGGCAAACAGGAATGATATGGTCCATACACATACATTCAGGCAAAATGCTCATACACATAAAACAAATCTAATATACACGTATAGAGAGAAGGAAAAATAATACTCAAGTGAGGAATGCAGTATTTCACGCCTGTAGGTATACACATAGTATCTCTACATAGAATACAGACTGAAAGGTCAATCATCAACATGTTACCCAGGGTTAACCTTTGTTGGTAAAATTGTATTTATTTTCTTCCTCAATTAACTGTGTTTACTGACATTTTTAAAAACAAAATACTCCAACTAACTGACCAAAGCTTACAAAGTCAGTGTTGAGTACAGAGATCCACAGCCTCTGTTGAGAACCTTCTTTTCTGAACAGTGAGAACCCTGGGCTCCAGTGAAGGCCTGTTCATTCCCTTAGAGCCCAGGAGAATGGGTACCCATGATTCTTACCGGGCAGACCTCAGGAGGGCCAGGGCTTGCGGGGCCTGGCCAGCCAGAAGGCAGTCTTGGATCCTCACCATGGCTTCCACACGCTGCTCTTCCACTGGCACCTCAGAGGCCGCATCAAAGGGAACGATGGAGTCTATATTGAGGTCAGGGTCCTAGAGACAAACACAGCCATGGAGCAGCATGGGAGGAAACCCAGACTGTCTACAATACTGTCCTCATAAGACAGGACTTCTGTGATTGCCTACCTGGGCACACCGTAGCAGTTGCTCTTCCAGGGCTGGCCACATGGCCTCCAGCTCCTCAGGGCTATGTGAGACATTATCAGAAGCAACTCCTCGGTCTTGAGGCTTCTCTTTCTTTTTCCTCTTTTTTCTTTTGTTCTAAGGGAAAAGAACTGTTTGGTAATAGGAGAAGGGCCGTAGAGGTCTCTGCCCCTCAGCTTCAGTGAAGTGGAATGCAGGCAGAGGACATGGGATCAGCAGCAGACGCTATTTCTTTGCCCTCCAGGAGAAACAGGTAAGTCAAGAGAAAATGTCATTACCCTGTGTAAGGGCTATGATGAAGGTGAGCATGAAATGCCTATTTCTCGAAGTAAGAGTTTGCCAAAATTAGCAATGTCTGTTTTGGCTAAAAACAAAACCACGTAACTGTTTTATTTTGTGTATTCATGGGATGCATGTGTGGAAAACAGAGAAAGAGTTGTGAGTCAGTTTTCTAGTTCAACTATGTGGGTCCTGATGATCAAACTCCACTTGTCAGTCTTGGTGGCAAGGGTCTCTACCCACTGAGCCATCTTGTCAGCCTAGAAATACCTGAAGACTCCTGCAGAGCACAGAGAGTTGCTACAAGCATCAATGCAACAAATGGAAACCTTTGCAAAGGGTAAAGCAGGACCAGCAAGACAGCTCAGAGAGTAAAGGTACTTCCAGGCAGCCCACGACTGCAGACTCAATGGTGCGAGAAGAGAACTAATCCCACAGACTTTCCTTTGACCTCTAGATATATACCATGGCTTGTGTTCCACCCCCCCCAACCACGCACGCACACACGCACGCACGACTGGTGCCCCTGTAGGGTGCTGGATACCCTGGAACTGAAGGTACAGATGGTTGTGAGCCACCATGTGGGTTCTGGGAACTGAACTCAGGTCCTCTGGAAGAACAGCCAGTGAGTGCTCTTAACCGCTGAGCCATCTCTCCAGCCCCTGTTCTGACTTTATTACATTTGTATGTATGTGAGAGAGACAGAGACAGATGGAAATCAGAAGACACTGGGGGAGACTGGCTCTCTCATTCTAGTGTGAGTCCTGGCCTCGAACTCGGGTCACTGGACTTAGCAGTAAGTGCCTTTACCCACTGAGCAATCCTGCCAGCACCACACAAATATGTTTTTACAAAGCCAAATCTCTGTCTCTAAGACATAAATTCCTTGGCATTTTTTACTTGACTTTTTGTCTTTCAAGTTTGGCCACAATCTCAATTTAGGGACTTGGAGACTGACAGGGGTTGAGTGTATACTAACTGTCATTAATAGAGGACTAGCCCGACCTACCTGTGTGTGTGTGTGTGTGTGTGTGTGTGTGTGCGTGCGTGTGTGTGTGCGCGTGTGCGCACGTGTGCGTGTGTGTGCGTGTGTGTGTCTACAGGATGTGTGACTCTGTATGAAAAGCAGAGCAGAGGCTGGTGTGTCTTCCACTATGTGTTCCACCTTTCCTTTTGAACAGATTAAAGATGAACCTAACGGGCACTCCACAATGGCAATCCCATGAACCTCTGTCCTAAGTTCAGAGTACTTCTAGCAGGACATCGGCACGGTAGGAAGTGTGAGGGGCCCGGTACCTGCACCATCAGGTTCCCACGGCTCCGACAGAACCGCTCCAACATTTTGAGGAAGAGGTGGGTGGTTTCCACCAGGTCACGAAGAAATGAACGTGGGTGGTATCTCTCATCGAACTTTCGAAAGAGTGCCAGGAAGAGTTCTCGGAACTCCATCACATAGAAAATGTTGTCTGGGGTGGAGATGGGAGAGAAACAGAGGGGCTTGGGAAAGGGGAGATGAAGTCGGGCCTGAAGAACAAGATGCTAGCAGGAAGTGGGAAGGCCGGGGTGCGGGTAGGCCAGGGCCTCACTTTTGATGATGCGACTACTCTCTCTCACAGCCTCATCTGGGCACATGTCCATCTCATTCACTGTGGCCAGCAGCTCCTGATACGCCTTTAGAGCCAGGTGCATCCTGACAGAGTGGAGGACAACAGGTAAAATGGAGGACAGCTTAAGGCTTTGTAAGCCAGCCCCTCCCTAAGAATACTATGAAATGAAAAGTGCCCCCAGTACTTGCACTAGCCTGACCACTTAAAATAGAGGAAATGATTATCCACGATTCCGGTAGTCAGACTCCCAGTAGGCTAAGGTACCCACTGTGACCCCCTGGGGCCTTCCCACTGACCTGCGCGCCCAGGAGGCCGCTTCCTTGCGGTCAGTCAGCATCATCTCATAGTAGTTGGTGAGGTTCCGCTCCACAAAGTAGAAGGTACGGACACTGAGAGTCTCAGAGACAAAGCCAGGGCGGAAGGAGGCAGCTCGGTTGAAGGCCATGAAGAAAGCCAGAGCCCACATGTAGTAGGTCTCATCATGCTGCTGGGCTTTTTCCCGAAGCAGGTGATCCTAACAAAGAGACCACCATGACTTCAGGGCTGCTGCTTCTCCTTTTTTAAATTTTACAATATACATGAGTCCCAGGAGGGCAGAAGAGGGCGCCAGAACTCATTATAGATGGTTATGAACCACCATGTGTTTGCTGGGAATTGAACCCGGGTCCTCTGGAAGAGCAGCCAGGGCTCTTAACCACTGAGCCATCTCTCCAGCCTGATTTTAGGGCTTCTAATTCCCTTCTGCCAATCTTGCGGGAGATGAGGGGTTGGACCCTGGACATCAACATATTATTTCTTAAAATCCACAATTTCCAGTTCCCTCCTGTTCTCCTCAAGTCGGTTCATATTCTCCTCCCCTTTCTCTGGAGAAGCTTTTCCAGAGTCTTCTTTCTATGAAAAAAGATTCATAGAAGTCCTGAGTTCAATTCCTAGCAACCACATGGTGGCTCACAACCATCTATGATGAGATCTGGTGTTCTGTATAATAAATAAACTTTAAAAAAAAAAAAAGAAAAAAGACTCATTTTGTTTTTTAACTAACTTGTCTCTGTGTGGGTGTGTACACATGAGTATCGATGTCCCTGGAGGCCAGAGGAGGGCACCAGACCAGAGGTAGCATAAGGCAACCTGCTCTGGATCAATTTCTGCAGGAGTGGCCAAGTGTTTTTAACTGCTGATCTTTTTTTTTTTTTTAAGTCATGCTGATAATAACCCCCTCCTAGAGTCTTCATTCTGCCAGGGGCCTCCACTCCCTCTACAGCCCACATGAGCTCAGTCTTCCTTGGGCTCCTTGGCAGGCTGTCCGCCTTGCCAGCCACTGGCCACATCACGTCTGTTCTGTCCCTAATTGCCGACATGTCCTGCCGGGGCTCTCACCTTGACTGCACCCATGAGCGGGTTGTAACAGTTCTCCAGGAACTCAGAGCAGAAGTCTTTGAGGAAGAGCCTCACGTTGAGGGCAGAGCGGCGCTGAATGGACAGCTCCTGGGCAGCCTGCCGACGCTTCGGCACCCTCCGGGGCTGCTTCCCCAGATCTGAACTGTAGTTTCGGAGCTGAGCATAGGGGTTGAGGCATTAGTAAGTCCTGACTACCCTGCCCCTTGCAGTTCCTTCTACAGCCTCTGTCCTGAAGTTTTTGTAGAAGAAATGCCTAGAAGGACCTCTGCCTCTGGTACTAGTAATGGTATCAGTGGACACAACACAATCGACACCAGAGGTTTGATGTGGTGATATATTATATATTTAATAAAAATCAGTCTGGAATATCAGAGGACAGATCCACCCACAGTCAATCCAGGAGGGTCAGAGAGTGGTAACTCATGCCTTTAAGCGGGGTGGGCAGGACAGGACGGGACAGGGGGTGGAATTGGGATTAATACACCTTTCATCCCATAAAGAGAGAGATCTTTCTGTGAATTCAAGCCCTAACCACCAAACAGTTGTGACTCACACCTTTAAGATTAACTTGGATGTGAAACAACTGGGTGAAGAAGGTATTTAAGGCAGGCATACGAAGACAGATTATTCAGTAGAATCGACAGGAGCGAGGCTGAGGAGGCTGGAAGACAGCTGGGTGAGAATTGGCTGTGGTCTGTTTCCTCTCTCTGATATTCCAGCTTTCCCAATATCTGACTCTGAGTTTCATTTAATAACAACTAGAATCCATGTAATAGTTTGACTTCTGTTGTCATAAACTTTCTATGTCTAAGAACAGAGCAGCTTTAACTTCTTGGGTCCAGCCACCTGTGTGTATGCATACTCACATTGTGAAGGCCTTTGTGAAATATGACATCTCTCTCCCCAATGGACTTCAACCCCTGGACAATGTAGGAACCCCCAAATCGAGAGTGCCTTCGGGGGGAAAAAAAAAGGTTCCAAAATGACTCCTCTCAAAGTGTCAGGCAATTCTCTTCTGTCAGCAGCTCTGAGAATTTAGAATAAGATCCAGCCTCGAACTGCTCGGTTGTATGTTGGCTGCTGTGACTGGGGAGCGCAGCCCAGAGCCCTGCCACCCACCTGTTGCTTCGCTGGAGGGCTCTAGTTCTCCTCTCCGCCATCTCCCGCTGGCGCAGCACCTCCAGCTCTGCCACGTCTGTGCTTCGCTCCTGAGCCAAGCGTCCCTGCCCCGTTCCTGCTAATTGTTCAGGGTTCTGAATTTGGAATGGGGAGAAAAGAATAATAATCAGGACATTTGTTCCTTAGCCTTATCTCTTAGCTTCATTCCTACCAGGAATGGAAAACACAAATACACAGAACTGTTGATGGGAAGACACGACCACTGCACCCATCGCCAGCCTCCTCAGGTAATTCCCCATTGGATGGAGGGGACCAAGAAAGTATGCAGGGCCTCACCTGGTCTCGGAACATAAGGGAAACAATCTCCAGCACATGGAGACTCCACTGCTGCTCGGCAGATGAGCTGGACAGGAAGAGAAGCAAGTCATCCATGCCACTAAGATGAATCGCCCAAAGAAGCCGGTCATGGATGCTGGCATCATCATCAATCTTCTGAATAGTCAGTAGAGACGGAAGGAAAGACACGCTTAGCTTTACACCCGCCCTCCAAAGTCCCCACACACTCCTTGGCCAAGCTCTTACCCAGATAGTCAGAAAAGCCTGAAAGCAGGGAGTTCACCCCAACCAGCACAAGAACTCACAGGTCCCAAGACCCTCACCTTCTCCTGCTCAAGGTCAGCTGGGACGTGGAGAATATTTCTGACCAGCAGCAAGATCCGTTCAATCAGCAAGCTATCTTCTTCCTGCCGATCCTCCCAGCTCTGGGCAAAAGGAGAAAGAACAGGCTTACACACGTGCGTACACACACACACACCACACTACATACACCACACACACACCACATATGCCACACATACACACCACACACACACACACTAATAATTACATAAATTTCTAAAAAGAAAAAGAAAAAGCCAGGAATGGTGGCACATGTCTTTAGTCGCAGTACTCAGGAGGCAGAGAAGGAGGAGGATCTTCTAGTTCCAGGGTAGTCAGGGCTATAAAGTGAGACTGTCTCAAAATAAATAAATACACAAAAATTATTAATAATGAATAATAAAATAAGAAACGAGTGAGCCAAGCCTGGTGGGACAGGCCTATAACCCCCGCTTCTCAGGAGCCGAAGGCAGAATGACTGTAAGGCCCAGACTACAGGTGAGTTTATGGCTATCTGTGGGTGAGAGACCTGGCCTCAAAAACAGAAAATACAAGAGAGCTGGGGACAGACCCCAGTGGTAGAGTACCTGTTTGGCGTGCCTCAGAGCCTAGCTTCAATCCCCAGTACTACGGGCAGGGAGCAGAGTATGGCAGTGCATGGCTATAACTCCAACACGCACGAGGAAGAGGGAGGAAGGTCATGAGTTCAAAACCATCGTCAGCTACGTATAGTGAAGAACTTAAGTGTGAGGCCAGACTGGGCTGCATGAGACCTGAACCCAGGCGGGGAGCATGGTGCTGGGGTCGGGGGAGAGCTAGAGAAACAGCCCAGCAGTGAAGAGAGCTTGTTCAGTTCCCAACCATCCACAACTACAGTTCTAGGGACTCCAATGCCCCTTCTGACTTCTGAGGGCACCTGGCACACCACAGTGCAAGCAAAACGTGCATACGCACAAAATAAATAAATAAATAAATAAGCAAGGAAGCAAAGAAAGAAGGGGGAGGGGAAAGTGTCAAGGTGGCTCGAGACTCCAGCGTAGACCACGGCACTGAGGGCTGAGGCAGGTGAAGGCGCTCACTGCCCCCCGGGATGTGCAGGGTGCAGACTCACTCACCAGCTGCAGCAGCTCATACAAGGTTTCACTGAGGACTCCGAAAACCTTCTCACTGGCAAAGGCCTGTGAATAGGGAACAGCTGGTAGGTAGTACCTGTTTTCTCCGTCCCTCCTCCCCAAACTCGGAAGCCTAGCACTTTTGGAGGAAGGCTTCTCACCTCTTTGTAGGCCTGCAGGTATGCTAAAACCTGCAGGAAATGATGCCGCACATTGGGATCCTTAGGCACGCTGCCGAAACAGAGCAAGGCTGGCTGAGTCAAATTCACCATCAGCCTGGGTGACGAGGAAGGGAGACGTAGTTAGGTTTCCTTAGCAACACAGACACTGGACATGGCAAAAGGCGAGAGGCTGAGGAACGAACCTGATGACAGCATCGAAGAGAGGCTTGTCCTGCCGGTGCTGTGTGAAGATGGGCAGGAGGTCACTCTGCAGGATCTGTGCTGCTCCCAGCTGCCGCCGCACATCCCTTGTGTCATCCTCATGCCTCAGGTAGCGGATCAGATCCTTCACACTCTCTTTAGACAGAATAAAACGCTGTTCGGCTCCATTCACTCTTCACACCCACAGCCTGAGAAATCCACCCCGTCTCAGCTCACTGGAGGTTTCACCCGATTCCTCAAAAGGGTTCTCACCTAGGCAATCTGGCTCCTTGTGATAAGTGTCTCCTTCCAAGTACCCGAGGGCACTGCACGTGGCTAGAAGCTCACAGTTCATCGTTCACAAGTCCATACACCAGAGGCCCAACTATGGGGAGAGTACGGGCACTGGAGATCAGAGGGAAAATCGGTAAGGCCTGTAGTGACAAGGGAGAGGGAGGCAGAGAGGCCCAGGTAACAGAAACGGACAAGCTAGGACTCAACACTCAAGAATATTCCCGACAAGACCCTGAATTGCCTCACTTCTGTTAGAATTAAGAGTGATGCTCACAGGCCCAGGAAAAACCATTTTCTAAAATACTTGTTTAGTTTTATTGTATGTACAGTGGTGTTTTGCCTACTGTCTGTGTGAAGGTATCAGGTTCTCTAGAAGTTACAGGCAGCTGTGAGCTGCCATGTGGGTGCTGGGAATTGGACCTGGGTCCTCTGGAAGAACAGCCAGTGCTGTTAACGGCTGGGCCATCTACAGCCCCTCGAAAACAAATTTTTAACTAATCAATTGTGGGTGGTGCTGGAAATCAAATTCAGGGAGGCCCCTGTGCATAGTGGGCAAGACTTCTTTGTACTAAAAGCTGAAAAAAAAAAAAAAAAAAACCAAAAAAAAACCAAAACTCCAGTGTATGAATTAAGACCTGGCCCATACTACAGCCTGATTCCGAAGCCAGAGAAATGTGTTTCAGAGTTAAGACTACCAGGAGCGGGGCTGGAGAGATGGCTCAGCGGTTAAGAGCACCGTCTGCCCTTCCAAAGGACCTGGGTTCGTTTCCCAGCACCCACATGGCAGCTAACAACTGTCTGTAGTTCCAGTTCCAGGCAAACACCAAGGCAAATAAATAAAGTTTTTTTTAAAAAAAAAAAAAAAAAAAAAAGACTACCAGGAGCAAAAACCGGTGATTGGCTCTGAGATGTTCACCTTGGAGAGTTCTGCAGCCTTGGGAGGGGCTAGACTGAATCTTCTACAGCTCTTCCTCTATTGCCCCAGTCGGGATGTACCATAGGAGTGGGCTGGTGGGATGGCTCAGCAGGTAAGGGTGCTTGCCACCAAGGCTGAGAACCTGAGTATTACCCACAGAACCCACATGGTAGCAGGGAACTGACATCTATGAGTTGATCGCTGCCCACGTCGTCTTCCTCCAAAAGAAGAAAAGAAAATTCCACTCCCAATCGCATAATGACTAAAGATTTGTGTATGTAGCAGTGGCGATCCACAGGTATATATATGTGCCTGTCTGTGCATGTGTGAAAGCCAGGTTACCATTCCTGCACCTCATCATTTTCAGACTAAATCTCTCACTGGGATTGAGGACTTGATCAGGCAAAGGTGGCCAGCCAGTGAGCCCTAGGGATCCTCCTGTCTCTGCCACAAACCTCCAAGCCTGTTTTTTAACGTGGGTGTTGAAGCTTGAATTCAGGTCATTATACTCGTACAATAGTTTCATCAGCTGAGCTCTTGCCCCAGCGCCCTCATAGGATCTCCTATGTGTCCATCTGTAAGATCCAGCTATGCCCTGAATAAGCAGTGTCCACCCCAAAGATACTTCTAAAGCCCAGTAGAAGTCGCTCAGGCAGAACAGGAAGTAAAGGCAGCAAGCAAGAGACATAAACTCCCGAAAACCCCTGCCACTGCCCAGAAGCAGCACATTCCTCTTCCGAAGCATGTCCCCATTTACCCAGACCTCTCACCCTTAGTAGATAATCCTGTGGGCAGACCCAGAATCCCAAGTGACTCAGAACCTGATGTTATACCACAAATGCACACAAACACCCTGTGTTCTTTACCCTCTCCTGTGGAAGATCAGGAATATTCATCAATCATATCCCCTAGGTATCTTTAGCTGCACTTCATTCTGCTGTCTGAGGCATCCTCTTAAAAAGACCTTTCCTGGGCCGGAGAGTCGGTTCAGAGGTTAAGAGCACTGATTGTTCTTCCAGAGGTCCTGAGTTCAATTCCCAGCAACTATATAATGGCTCACAACCATCTATGATGACATATGGTACCCTCTTCTGTATACTGTATACATAATAAAATAAATAAATCTAAAAAAAAAGAAGAAAAGACCTTTCCTGGCTGTGGTCCCTAGCTCTACACTCTGACTCTGCCCCTATGGGCAGATGATAAATCTCCAAAAGCCTAAGTAATGACTGATGCTATCTCCCTGAACTTAGGCTGTACTTACTGGCTTACTTCTTCATGTACCCTGCTACCCCACCCCACCTCTGCCAATAACCAACCTACTCTGACCTGGGAAGCCCAATGATACAAGAAGCCAGTAAAACACTCACTAACTGACCAGAACTGAAAGGAACCTTTCTTTGCTGCTGGTTCTCAGGGGCTTGGACTCTGGTGAGGGAGCTTTTGTACTTGCAAACCTGATTCTCCCCAAAGACACACTCAGCTTTTCCAGGGAGCCCACCACTGTGTGTGGATATGCTTATGTGTATGTATGTGTGTGTATGAGCGTGCACACAGACCAGACCAAGGACCTTCCCCATCTGCCCTTCCCAAGGGCTGACCTAAGAAGCTAGCCAGGTATCTCGGTTGAAGAACACGATCATGTTAAATACCTAGTATTGCACACAATAAAAACAATAATAGGGCTGGAGAGATGGCTCAGAGGTTAAGAGCACTGACTGTTCTTCCAGAGGTCCTGAGTTCAAATCCCAGCAACCACATGGTGGCTCACAACCATCTATAATGACATCTGGTACCCTCTTCTGTATACTGTATACATAATAAATAAATCTTTAAAAAAAAAAACAATAATAATAGTAACAGAAAAAACCAAAACCCCTATTTATTTATGGTTTTGAGACAGAGTCACTCTATATATTCCTGGCTGTGCTGGAACTCACTACTGTAGCCCAGGCTGACCTCAAACTCACAGAGATCCTCCTGTCTCTGCTGGGATTAAAGGCGTGCTCCACCACAACTGGCTCTGGAGCTGTTTTAATCAGGTGTCAACATGAAGGGCTGGCATTCCTATCGGAAGCTTTTACTCCAGTTCCAGTGAGTGGCCGTAAGACTGTGGGGTTCTTGGCTCGTGGTCTCTGACCTCTTTTTCCTTTACCCTGCCTCTCGGTCATCCCGAGCAACTGTGAGGGATGAGAGATGGCAGCCTGGCTCTCTTACACAACTCCTGCCTTCCCTTATCTGCCCACACTGTTTCCTCTCTTTCTCCTGATTGAATGTTTTGACAGCCAATAGAGGGGACTGGCCAAATGGCTCAGCAGGTAAAAACTTTCCACACAAACTCAAACACCAGAGTTCAGATGCAAGATGCAGCTGCTGCCATTGTCCATGTGTAAGATCCAGCTATGCCCCGAACAAGCAGTGACAGTGCAGTGCACACAAGAGACCGTGCTGCAAACGGAAAGTCGAGAGCTGACTCCTCGACACTGTCATAAATTTAACAACAAAGAAAGAGTAGACAGCAGGAACCAGCACCTGCACGGGAGCTCACAAGAGCTCAAGTGTCTGTGCAGTTGTCTCCGCAGGCAACTGCACAGACACATGCATATACATGTAATTAAAAATAAAATCTTTGGGGGCTGGAGAGATGGCTCAGCGGTTAAGAGCACCGTCTGCTCTTCCAGAGGACCCGGGTTCGATTCCCAGCACCCACATGGCAGCTAACAACTGTCTGTAGTTCCAGTTTCAGGCAAACACCAAGGCAAATAAATAAATAAATAAAGCTTAAAAATAAATAAATAAATAAATAAAATCTTTGAATAAAAAAATGAGAAAGCAGGTTTGTGCTGGGAATGTAGCTCGGTTGTGGGGTGTTTTATCTAGCATGAATGAGGCTCTGGGTTCAGTCCCTCATACAACAAGGAAGGAAGGGAGGAAGGAGGAAGGAAGGAGAGAGGGAGAAAAAAGGTTGAGGACACAGTTCAGGAGCAGAGACAAAGCTGAGTTCAGTCCAGGGCCCATATCCAGGCCCATAAGTAAATAGAAGACAGAAAGAGACTGCAGTTGAAAGCAAGCACCGACCCCCGGGATCCCACTGGCCTGTTCTTCCCAGACAGTCCTCAATCTCTAGCAGGCAGTCCCTGAGTTCCCCTGAGAGTTGCCTGACTATATCTGACCTGCCTTGCAGCTGAGGCTCTCCCCCTTTAAACTCTAGGAAGCAAACCGCTTTTCCTTCTTATACTCCATCTGGGTGACTGCCTCCTGGAGAATCGGAAGTCAGGGTGAAAGATGGCTAATCTACCTCCCTTATGTGAGCACCCTTAACTGTACAAAGCTAAGGTTTAGGCTGAGCAACATGCTTCACACATGTGTAATCCCAAAGCTTGGAAGGTGGAAAGAGAATCAGATGTTCAAGGGATCCTTGGCCACACAGCTTGGTAGAGGTCAGTCTGGGCTGCCAAAGTTCCTCTCTCAATTAAAACCAAAAGCTCCACCCACGCCCACAATATACTCTTCTATTTTTTTTTTTTTTTTTTTTTTTTTTTTTTTTTTTTTTTTTTTTTTTTTTTTTTTTTTTTTTTTTTTTTTTTTTTTTTTTTTTTTTTTACCACACTAGAGTTTATTAAAGCGGGGAGCAGAGATAGGGGCAGAAGGGAGCAGAGAGAGAAGGGGAAGGGGAAGGGGCGGGCACTCGTGTGAGCCCTTTCTTTAAAAGGGTGGGTAGGCCCATGTTTGCATCGCCACAGCTAGGGACATGATTGACAGGTACATTCCAGGTGAATGCAAGCTTTGGAAATCCTTACATTCCACCCTTTTTGATATATATAAAAACTGGGTTTTTGGTGGGGGGGGCAGAAATAGGTCATTGTGGTCTTGGCTGCTTCCTGCTGACACAAGGAC